>JABSNV010001348.1:12500-57500 GCA_024085815.1 Flaveria linearis
CTGTTTTCATGTTCATGATCTTTAGATGGTTACAATTTCATCGTTGGACCTTCTAGCATAAAACCGAAATTCGTACCGATCACAAAATATGATATGAAATAGAGCTTTAGATAAGTTGAACATGTTACAAACAGTGTTTGAACCGTTTAGTTGGAATTTCGTTTATGTTCTTTCATGACATGAAGTTAAGTTAATGAATATGAATAGTGGTTGCGTTTGTTCATATATTCCCGCGAACATTAGATAATGTATTTGTTTTTTTTCATTCGTTTATGCTTGTTTATGTTAGTTTATCTAAAAGCTTTATATTTATATTCTTATTTTATCGGTTTTATTTTTAAAAGGAAATTGCATTTTTAATAATCCTTACTATATATTGACTATTGATCAATATTAATCCAACTAACAATTTAATCAATATTAATCCTAACTTTCATTTTTATTATCAATAACAGTCACAATCTAACGGCTCATTAACTCCGTTAGTTTTTATGACATGACATGTGACGTTGCTCGTGACATAACATATTACGTAATTAATATAAAATTTACAAATATATCACTCAATTTTTGCGTCTAGTTGTGTCTAAGTTACTCAACCAGTGACAAAAACGTTACGTTGAATACCTTCAGAAAATGATATTTATAAAAAGAATTAAGAAATATATTTATATTTT
The DNA here is from genome assembly GCA_024085815.1 of Flaveria linearis. NCBI lineage: Eukaryota > Viridiplantae > Streptophyta > Magnoliopsida > Asterales > Asteraceae > Flaveria > Flaveria linearis. Next base: position 13,178 of record JABSNV010001348.1, read on the forward strand.
CAATTATAACTATATTCGTGAACATATTATTTTTAATAATGAAACACGAACAAGTCCTTGTTCGTGTTTTGTTTTATTGGTTTGCAGCAAATTTATGAAACATTAAAACTCAAATACAATTGTAGATTGTTAATAAGTCTAAATTTCTTTCACTTCAACAAATCTAAAATGTAGTAAACACCGTAGGCATTACATTGATATGATGATATCATTGATTCACAATAAAATGTCTAAAGATAAAGTAACATTCACAATATAATGTGTAAAGATAAAGTAACTACGCTAAAGGTGGAAGCCTCAAAGTACAATACATACATATTATATACAAAATTAATTGCTTTAGGGTGAATTTCTAACATCCTTAATTCAATTACTTTAAAAGTCAAACTTTATACTACGCTTTACCCCACCAAATAATACTTCACCAAACAAAATTGTTAACTTGAGTACGCCTCAAGTAATGCTTGCTCACACTTGCTTTTACCCCTTTATTCGGTATCAATAATTTGTTATATCACAATAGTTAACTAAAAATAAAACATTATTTGAAGTGGTTAGTTGATAATGCATACTAATATGAGAAACATTACTCGTTTAGTGTGTTATTTTTTTTCTTTTTTAAGGTGATCAATTTAGATTGTTCGCTCCACCTATCCTTGTTTTGTCTCACCTGTCATACGTGTTGAAAACTCTATTTCTCCAAACACATGCACGCAATAATGCAATATGGTTCGATCTTGTAACTATCAACCCTCTCACTGTCATCTTCTCTTTGCATCCTCTCACTCTCATTATGTGTATATGTATCATGTATGTATGTCTTCCTGGTATGTTTTTTCTTTAGCTTTAGCATGTACTTATATATAAGAAAAGTTTATAATATAAAGTGTTGTTTCATGAGAAGTGTACAATAATATCACACGGTGATTATCACACGGTGATAAAATTATCACGCAAGTGGGTGGAATTACCGTACAAAAAAGATTGAATCATCACACAAAAAAATATGATGAACAATCATGCACAAACTTCGTATGCTTCGTATGAAAACACATTTTATGTACAATAACATTCGCCTTTATGTATGTGTGTGTATACATAGTGACAAAGTGAGAAGAAGGCGTATAGACTACTTGGTTAAGTTGTTCTTAAATTTGAATTAGTATACGTTTAACTCGGTGAGTAATCCACAACGAAAATCTCATTATTTTTTTTATAGATTACAAGATAAAAACGCTCAAATGTTAACACTTTTAAATATCCATATCATTTATCTCTTTCTCAAATCTCTCTTATTCAGAGAATTAATAAGTCTGTATATGTTAGGGTGGGAAGGGTGCTCATATCACACATACCACATACCCACCAATTATATTATGTTACATTACATCACATCAATTTTTTTTGAGGGGGGGAGACTCATCACATCACACCACAAACTTTTTTTTTAAATTACTTCATAAATATAAATAAATTACAACTTAATATTAAAAGCTACATTAAAAGTAAAAACAAAAAAATAAAAAAATATTAAACCTAAAATCTACATGTCAAACTCCCAATCACGTATCCGAGCAACTTGACGTTTGCGTTCAAGGACGTTCTTCAACATCGGCTTAGAAACATCGTCATGCGATTTAAGGAAATATGCATGGCCAGGTCTAACGTTTCGCGAAGCAACGTCTCTAGTTGTGAGTCAAGTAAGACCAATTTAAATTCGGTTACTTTCATACGAATCACTTTTTACGTTGCTTTGCTTGAAGAAGACTCCTCGCTATTTTGCCGTTGCGTCTCGGGCCGGTCAGTGTGGCGTTCTTGTTGAGGTCAGGAAGGGGGCTTGTAACAGTCTCAGTCTCATTACAGCTGACGTATTGACCAGATTTTGAAGTTTTAGTCCTCTTTGTTGTTTGAGTTCCAAATCCACAGCCATAATCTCCACCGGCTCCCATGTGACGTGATTTCCTACCACCTTTCATGCCTTGAAGCTTGTTTAACCTTTTTTTTCTCATACACCCTTTTGTATTCGCTTACGGCTTTTAGGATGATATCCTCGTCGTTGCTTAATTTCGTTAACGATGTTTCTATATATTTTAAAACAAATAGTTGTATTACACAAAAAATAATTATAAAAAGAAAATAAAAATATAAAAGTAAAAGTAATATATTGACGATTTGATTATACATACCGTTAAAACAACTCATCGTTTGATTCATTCTCACCTACTTTAAGTTTAGTTGATTAATGGTTTGGTTTGTCGAACCAACAGTAGTGCTGGGGGTGGGGGTAGCCAATGGCTACTTTTTTATGGTTGCGCAGTGTTGCCACGCGCCACCGCCTCTTGTCGTGGGCATGCAACGTCCCCCCCCCCTACATAGGATAACCACACTCCTTTGGATGGCTTTATAAGTTTGCTTGTTTCTCAAGTTAAGGTGCTTCTCAATATGTAACTAAATGCAATTGTCTTTGTAGTTTTTGTTCTTCTTCACATCCAGTTTCTTGCTAAACGTGTAAAGTCATACTTGAACGAAAATTGAATAGATCCGTGAAAAGAATGATTTTTATCTGAAGTAGTTATTTCCTTTTAGTTTTTGAAATACTTTCATCTGTCTAAATGCTTTCCGTAACTCCTTTGATCGAATTGGTGTTAATGCTGTTTGTTTAAAAAACACACTGTAACTAAACGTAACTTTTTTTAAATCAAATATGATATCCTCACACATGTTTTCCCTTCCTCATTTCAATGGAAATCCACTTTAACCAATTGTTTCAATCAATTACGCATATAAATTACATAAATCAAACCTGACCAAAATGCGAATTTCACTCGCATACGAAAATAAATTTATTATTATCACAATCCAAAAATCACGCACCGTTATTAATTTTTTTACAAGGTTAGGACAATTCTTATCAAATTAACTGCAATTTCACTCCTAACATTAAACTATTCACCATCTACTATAAGAAAATTGATAAGCTTAAATTTATTTCCGAACAAACGAAATATGTTATAGCTGGCCTATCTATTTAGTTTCGTTTATATTATTATGGCATTATGTTAGAAGACAAGCCCAAACCTATTCGACCTTAGTCAGAACATTTAACCCAATAGGCTGCAACAAGGCCCAAATTATATAGCCCAAATTACGCTGTTTCAACTGGCCCATAACTGTGATGTTAAAAAAATTAAAAAAAATTATGCCGTTTATAAAAATTAATCAATCAAGAACATTTGGTCAAGATCCTGATCCCCAGCGGTTTGGAATCAGATAGGAGCATTCTTTCTTACGCATAAGATCTTGGGGCTGAAGCTGGTGGCCTGTGGTCATTTTGTCTACTGGCACCAGCAGGATAAGAGATCTGTAGTCTTGAGGTCACATGTTTAAATCTCACTCCAGCCAAAAATTATTGCAGTCTTGACAATGAGCTCTAATGACATATGCAAGTCAGGGGTTTTACGAGCTCGTCGGTTTCCTCCTGGAACGGTTGGCATGTCCCGTTTGAGGTATGTACATACCTGGGCTATGAAGAGGCATGTCACTGAGCCTGAATTGCTATCGTCGTTAAAAAAGATCTTACGGATGAATGAAAAAAAGAAAAAGAGATGACTCGAGCCATTTTTATGATGACTTGTGGGAGACGGTGGATTAGGAAGACATGCTATTCAAAGGAGTTACAACATCACCCATCAAAACAGCCATGGAGATAAAAGGAGGCAACCTTTTGTGGACCAAACTTAACACATGTTAGTTGTTAGATTTAAGTCATGATTAAAGAATGATAGATTTTGTTTTAAAGTTCTAAGTCATGATCACACAAATCAATCGAAACTATCCAACATTTACACGGATTCTCGATTAATAAATGCAAATCTCAACGACTGTAGAAAATCTTTTGAAAATTTAGGCCGATGTTAATATATTAATGATTGATTAACGAATTTTACTTAAACTATTTCTAAAGATGTAGTAAAGTGGTGTAGTTTTCGATCAAAGTTAAATGTCAAATTTTATGTAGTGTAAGTGTGATGATTTTAAAAGTATGATATAGTATAGTATATAGTTTGTGTTTACAAGTTAAAAAATGTTACTCGAATAATAATATCATACTAACAATGTATTATCACCTTCTGCTTGTAATCCTTCACCGGTCCCATCATGTTCATTAGCCATCCTAACAAATTTCATGCCTATCTAATATTACATTCCATTTAAAGTTTTTTTTGTTTGTTTAATTTCTTTAGGACCATCCTTTATCAAGGATCATATTCTTGATCACACTTTAATTCTTCAAGATTGATGTTTTAGGTTAATTGTAGTCTAGGGTAATCCTTAAAACTTCTTTTACTTTTTAATTTATAGTTATTTCTTTAGTTTTTGACATGTCTTAGTTGTATGAAAATAAGAATAGAAATTAGAGTAAATATTCATCTTTTGATTCATTTGAGTCTTCTAATCATATTGATATAATAGACACACCATCAATCATATATATTCATCAAAATTAAGGTGGTGATTAGCGAAAGCTTATATATCCTTTGAAAAACCAGAAACATGTGCGTATAATAATAATAATATGTTTGGAAGTGTTAAAACTGACATCCATCCGGCCAACAGGCCACCTACCAATGCTTAATTAATTAATTCAAGAAAAGAGTTGTTGATATTATAAAGAGCATCACGATGATCAACAAGTTGTATATATTGCTATATTTACTATAAAGAAATATACTTTGATACATTTTAATCATTGTATGTGATATATTATTTATCTTAGTATTTTACAAAGTTACAAAACATTCCCTTAAATCAGACAAATAAAATAGAAATCTATTAAGTTGTTACGCTTTCATGTGTTACCATTTTTCTTGCTGCATGATATATAATGGAATACCTTAATTTATGATGTCGTACTTTTCTATTATAACATGTCACTCCAAAATTCTTAATTACTCAATATAACATGTTAATTCGATCAAATAGTAACAAAATAAATTTAAAGCATAAAAGTATGTTCACTTTAATCCCATAAACCTTTATTTCACCTTCTAATTTACGTAATGAAACCTATTAACTAAACCCATGCAACTAGTAAAAGTGCAGTTTCTTTATTAACATAGAAATTTTTATTTTTTAGTGATAAGTTGTATAAACAAATTAATGAATATATTTGAAATATTATGATATATAAATGAAGGCCATAGACCATACATGGTAGTGGATTGAGTCGAAACAAGTATTTCACCCAATTTCTCATGTTTCATCATCTATTCTATTTCAAGCCACTTCTCATGTGTCCATCTATTTAAAGAGTTCCAATCGCTTACGTCTATCACATAGCTATAACACTTTTAATAATATTCAATTAACTTATTTCATAATTATAAGCTTTTATTCAGTTGACACTTAACAAGCAATTCCATAATTAGTAGTATATATCGATGGCCTACTAGTTTATATATATACATAATTTCTCATGATTTTATGAATTTTTATCTTAATATAAGACCCCACGTTATAGTACAAATTATTAAGTTATTACTGATAATAAAGAAATAAGTATCGTATGTTTACTTTGAAACGTTATTTTTATTGAAAGATATATACAATAAACTTAATTAATACTTTGAAACGTTGTTTATTGATAGATTTAGCGGGAAACATCAATGAGTGAATTCATATATTTTGTGTTTTTGAAAATTTAATAGTACCCAACTAGGAATTACTGTAAATTCCTTTGTGAATTGAGTCTATTGAATATAACCAATGTCGAGACCAAGGAGGTACGGTCGATATCGAGGGGTGGTTTGGAGGAATCTAAAAGTTCGGGGGGGGGGGGGGGTTAGAAGAATAAAAGATATTCCGGGAATATTAGAGTGTATCTATTAGTTTAGATAAGTTTTTTTTTTAATCTTTTTGACTCATAGTAGATTAGGTTAATCTAGTATAAATATACCCTCTAATAATTTTATTCATTCTGTTTTATTCTTGTTTCAAGTTATTATTAGTAGAATTATACTTGAGTTCTTTTGTGTGTGCGGTTCATAATACTTCATCCGAGTCATCTAATCATATTAACATGTTATCAATCTTTAAACAAGAAAAATATGGTAAGTTCAAGTGTGTAATACAAATTCGATATTGACGAGCTTAATTGAGCAAAAATGTATATTATATCATTACAGGTAGTGAACATGAATATAGGGGTTTGGCCTTTGAAAGAAATAGGAATAATATGAATGAAAGACTGAAAGAGATAGAATTTAGGTATAACATGTTATTAGCGCCCCCAACCAACTATCGATGCTTAACTGGTTCAAATAAGAGTTGTTATACCAACTTTTTATTAAATATCATGTAAAACCGTTGCAATATCAACTTTTTTTAAATATAACTGTAAAATAATATATAAACTTAATAAGTTTATAAGCTAGATTTAATCCGATAAATTAAACCTCGTGAAACATACCAAACGCATGTGACTTAGAAAGGTACCAAGATTCCTTGTTTATCAACAAAGACATTTTTCCTTTTTAGTTATAAAAATTTGTCGTGAGATAGTACTTTATTAATTAAAAAGATATACATGTAAGGACTTAGACCCTACAAATATTTATGGCACGTTAGCTAAGAGGAAAAATATTAAATTGTTGGATTTAATAAATGCAAACTAAAGAAAATCAAGAAAATGAGTATTTATATTGTAATTTATTTAATATTTATTAAACAATAGCTGGAAATATATATATATTAATTGTTGGTTTTTATGTTATAAAGAATGATAAACTGGATTAAATTTTTAAGCAAATATTAAAATATTGTCGGTTGATTTACAGCTTATTCGTTACATAAATATTATACATAAAACTTTCATCACGATTTCGACGCATTTACTAGGAAACAAAATTGTGAAGTATTGATGGGTACCAATTGATCTTGTCTCATCATCAATGATTGTCAATCTAGATTCACCTTCTCATCATGTTCACACACATTCGTCAAAATATAGAATATATATTAATATTTACTTTTGCTATTATCCTATTACATGCTTTTCTTAAGAAGTAATCCTTAATCTTTTTAGGATTTATACATAAATCATACTTGTATCCTGCAATATTCAGTTACGTACATGCATCACTTAATTATAATTAATCATTTTAGGTATTGATGACTTAGGTGTATCTTAATCTGGGTTAATTAATATATATTAAAGATATAAGGTTTAGCTACAGTACTACAGTAGCTAAACCTTATACCCTCCCTCCACCTCAAACACCGACCCCCTTCCCCAAACTCCACCTCCCCCGCCGCTCCCTCCTCCTCCTCTCCGCCACCACCACCCTCTCCCTTCCCTCCCTCTCCACCGCCACACCCCCACCAGACACCACCATCACCGAACGCATCTTCATGGACTTCAGCATCTGCCTCGGTCGATGATGACGATGATCGATGATGAAGACGATGAATCGATGATGAAGACGATGAATCGATGATGAAGACCGGCGATCTTTCCGTCGTCCAGAATTTCTCCGTGAAAACCCATCTCTCATCAACGATCGAACCCTGTGGTATGATAAATTGATGATCTTTGTGTAGTTCGTTGATTCTGCGTTTGATTTGGTGTTTGTATTATCAAGATCATGATTGGGGGGTCCCGATTTTGGTGAATTTGGGGTTGTTTAAATTTGGTATGTGGGTTTTTGCTGTTTGATAAACCCTAAATCTTGATGGTTTTTGTTGTTGGTGTTGAAATTGGAATAGTTGTTTAAGTGTTTGAAGTTTTGTTGTATAATAGTGGTCATTTGGGACAATGGGATGTAGAGTAGATTGCATTAAGTAGATTTAGTGTATAGAATTATGTGTTCGAAACTTTTTATCATTACTTTTAGGCAAAATTTAATCTGGAGTTAGTGTTGTTAAGATAGGATGTAATTGTGAAACTTTTACTATGTTGAAACGGTTTATTCATGCTAATGGTTAACTTTAAGTTTGAAGCATTGATCTGTATTGAAGCTAGCTCATTCAGTGTAAAATACAAGTAGATAAGCAGGAGCATGTTTTTTTGTAAGTCTTATATCGGTTGAGAGGGAGAACGAAATCTTTCTTTTAAGGGGTGGAAACCTACTCTACCAGATGTGTTTTGTCTAGGCTAGCAACTCGTCGGGTGAAACAAAGCTGTAAGTTTACTGGATGGGCGACGAATCGAGAGCAAAACGACAATATCTTAGTACATTGTACTTAGGTTGTTATAATTTTTATCCAAACAGTTGTTAGAGCTTATATGCTTTTAAAATCATAATAAGCAGATAATATGTTTAATTAAGCAATCCTGAACGCCCCTTAAGTGGAGTAGTGAAACGGTATCGTAGTTATTATTGCAGTCATGTTGATTAGGATTAAGGGGGACTTAGGGTTCGAAAATTTCAACTTATTATGCTAGGATTAAAGCAAAGTGTGAAAGATACGTGATATGATTGATGATCATTTTTCTTTATTGTTATCATATTCTTGATGTGGGGTTAATGATGACTATTTGATGCTTAAGTATGGTAAATCTTGATTACATCCAGATGGCAACACGCCCCTTCATGTTTCCGCTGGTCATAACAGTGTAGGTTGTTAAATATCTCTTGAATTTGAAAGCTTCCGAAAAGGTTGAGTTGGAAGCAAAAACATGGTATGCACACATTTAATTTAGTCATTTTTTTGATCAAGTTTATTAAATTTCTTTTATAAAGCATTAACCGCTTCTCTGGTCAACATTTTGACTTTGCAGTATGGAGAAACTCCATTACACATGGCTGCTAAAATGGTTGTAATGAAGCTGCAAGCCTTCTTTTATCTCATGGAGCTTTGTTGAAGCCAAGGCAAATGTATGTAATTTTTTATGTTTCTTATGACCATTTTTATAACATAGGTGTCATATATTTTATATCAAAGACTTAAAAGTGCCTAAAAGTTAGAAAAAGTTTGATTAGGCTAACAAAATTCTGAACGAAAAAACGTAAATTTAGTTGGGGAACGAGTCGGCTGGTCGTAGTTATACATTATCACGTCGCAAACGCCGCCGCAACGCGCGGCGGTTTAAAACCTAGTTCTCCTTAAATTCTTTGATCTTTAAAGTGTATTTAAGGTTCTGAAATTAAAAAAAAAACCCTGACCATGAATTATATATATCGTAAATCTTTTTTTGGTACACTCAATACACTACAAGAATTTAGACTTTTTGCGGTGATATATATCGTCGCAAAAAATTGTTCATTCGTCGCAATATGTTATTTGCGACGAAAACTTCGTTGATATAAATCCCGTAAATAACTGGTCGCAAAAGGTTTATTGCAGCGAACTTTACGACGATTTTATGTGGGGTCCAACTGTTTTAAAAAAAGAAAAATTTGTTGAAAAGGTTTTTTGCGACAAACAACATAGCCGCAATTGCTTTTTTAAATTTCTTCTAATCGTCGGATAGACGTCGTCGGCATAAACTTAGCAATAGCAACGACATGTCGACCTATAACAGTCGTGGTTTCTGAAATTAACGAATAAAAAAAATAAAAAAATATATATGTATATTATCTATAGCGACGACATGTCGTCCCTATAGATGATATTTATTTTTTTTATATTATCTATAGCGACGACATGTCGTCCCTTTAGATAATATATTTTTTTATATTATCTATAGCGACGACTTGTCGTCCCTATAGATAATATATATATTTTTTAAAAAAAAGATAACAGTCTAAGCGACGACATGTCGTCGCTATAGACTGTTATTTATTATTTTTTTAGGAACCTGCTTTTTTTATAAAAATAAACAAACAAATAATTGATGCAAATTTAACAAACATATAATGAGTGCAAATCACATTCAAGTTTAAACACACAATAGTTCATATAATTTAAGTAGTTTAAAGTTCTATAAATCTAATAAAATATAAACTCTAATTGCCTCCAGATGGTCGTTGCTGCTGGAAGTAACGCATCATTTCCATTTGCTCTGGATCAGTCGTTGCATCTCTTCTATTTGTTGTTGTTGTTGTTGTTGTATAGTTTTTTTATTTTGTTGTTGTTGGGTAAGTTCTTGTCTAAGCTCTGCAACTTCATCTTGCAAATGTTGTGTTGGAGGTTGTGAGCTAGAAAAATCAGGGGTGGGATGTCTCACCACGCGACCAACACCTCGTATATGTCCTCGCCTTTGACCTAAGGCGCGCTCAATGCATTGAATCTCATCAACAGCAGATGAGTCTCCACCAGTCTCGCTAGAGGATCTCACATACTCCTCTTGAATTCGTTCCTGCATTAAACATATTAAAAATATTAATTCAAATGGGTCATTTGACCCAGACACACTTAAACATGCTATAATCAATCAAAAGTTAGTCCAAATGGGTCATTTTGACCAAACACACTTAACATGCTTGAATCAATCAAAAGATAGTTCAAATGGTCATTTGGCCCAAACACACTTAAACATGCTAGAATCAATCAAAAGTTAGTACAAATGGGTCATTTTGACCCAAACACACTTAAACATGCTAGAATCAATCAAAAGATAGTTCAAATGGGTCATTTTGGCCCAACACACTTAAACATGCTAGAATCAATCAAAAGTTAGTTCAAATGAGCAATTTTGACCCAAACCACTTAAACATGCAGAACAATCAAAAGTTAGTCCAAATGGTCATTGACCAAACACACTTAAACATACTAGAATTGCTTAAAATGACCTTTTAACCCAAACACACTAAATGAACCATTATATCAAAAAATGCTGGAGGATATATCTGTTGTTCATGATAAGGTGGTGCAACCAAATTCACTTCATAGTCACTTTTGGTACTACATTAAGGGCTTCCGAAGCCAAGCCAGAGATCTTCCGAGAGTCTAAGGAACAACAGCTGAAGACATCTTCCGAAGGCAAAAGCTGAAGTAACTACTGAAGACAACAACTGAAGCCAACAGCTGAAGATATCTTCCGAAGACAAAGTCTGATGAAAGAGCTGAAGACAAAGTCTGAAAGCTTCCGAAGACAAAGTCTGATGAAAGAGCTGAAGACAAAGTTGAAAGCTTCCGAAGATAATCTGATGAAAGAGCTGAAGACAAAGTCTGAAAGCTTCCAAAGACAAAGTCTGATGAAAGAGCTGAAGACAAAGTCTGCTTCCGAAGACAAAGAAGACTCCAAGCTTCGGAAGAAGCAGTCTTCCGAAGTATAAGTGCCTTCGGAAGAAGTTATTCTTCCGAAGACTTTATCCTTCGGAAGACATTGCTATGTCCAGCAGATAAAAGTATGGTCCCTGACAGTCCGCTGCAGACCTCTGATACAGCATGGCATCTTCCTAAAGAGCCATGTTGTTGACCATACTTTATTCTACTGTTCACCTTTTTATGATAGTACTGTTACCAACTTTAGTTGGTGACAAAAGGTAAGTCAGGGACATGTCCTGACTACCAACTCTCAAGGCATCTGTCTGAAAGACCTCACCTAGAGTCTGTAGTATAGATGTAAGGTTAGAGGTGTCCAGCTGGTATCAAAGTATATCGGCTGTAGGTAGTATTATATATATCTTCTCCCTGTAACTCTTTAAGTAAGTGATTTGAGTCCAAGTGTCTTGTAATCCTTTGAGTGAGAAGCAATATATAAAGTACCTTGAAAATTTACCTGCTGTTAAATTTTCTTACTGCTTGTTACTTGTTATATTGTGATCACTCTTTCATAGACTGCTTGCCGAGTGTTGATTCACAGTGAGTTTGAGAGAAAAACCACCCGAAATCCGATCCTGCAATTGGTCAGAGCTCCAGGCTCTTGATTGTGAGATCTTACCATCCTAATCAACCTGTTTTTTTTCTCCTCACCACAATCCACTCACTCAAATGGCTGCTCTCTCCAAGGCTGATATGGAAACTGGTACCTTGACCAAGTCCCCTATGACACCCCTGAAGACTTTGACACATGGTGTATCAGGAGGAAGGCTTCATCAAGTGTCAAGACTCAAGGATGTAGGACTCCATTGTCAATGGTCCTTTCATACCAAGCACTACATCTGCCACTGGTAATCGCATCATTCCAAAAGATGTTGATGATTACTCAGAGGAAGATAGGAAGAGAATAGAGCTGGATCAAAGGGCTATGACTTGTCTCCAAACTGCTCTCCCCAACTCCGTCTACAGACGCTTCAAGAAGTGCAAGACTGCTAAAGATTTATGGAAGCTTGAAGCTGATGTATGAGGGATCCAAGGAACTCAAGAGAACAAGAAAGATCTCTTGAAGAGCAGCAGTTTGAGAACTTTACTTTCAAGGCTGGTGAGACCTTGACTCAACATACTTCAGGTATGTTGAGCTAGTAGATTCTCTGGCGGATATTGGAGTAGCTCTTGAGAACAGAGACATAGTTAGGAAGTTCATGTCCTCTCTTCCTAAACTATGGACTCACTACTGTGTTGTCATCAGAGAACTTCGGACCTTAAGACTCTTTCTCTCACAGAGTTGTATGGTATCCTAGTGCATTTCAGATGGAGATGAACATGCAGAACTCCTCTGACCACTCCAATAACCAACAGAGTTCAGCCCTTCATGTGGTTGAAGGGAAAGCATGGAACCACAACATCAGTGCTATGCTACCCTGACAACTCACATACTGGACCCTTCATCACTCTACCTGAGACTCCAAAGTCTCAAAAGGTGTCAACACAACTCCTTTCAGGATAGTTGTGCCTTTGTCTCTGGAAGTGGACACTCTGGTGATTTTCAATACTGCTTTGATGATCTTGAGTGCTTCAATCCAATGATGTGGAGTACATGGACATTGTCCAGCAGATGGCTCTTTTAACTTACAGAGCGAAGATTCTTCAAGAGAACTGGAAGGCAATTCCCTCAAAACCCAGTCAACAGCAAGTTTGGGTTTGGATAAGAGCAAAGCAAGGTGCTACAACTGCAACCAACTTGGTCACTTGCTAGGGAATGCAAGGCTCCCAAGAACAACCCGGGAACCCCACAGGCCTCCACCCATCCCACTGCCCCAAGCATGAAGAAAGTCAACTGAAACAGCTGCGTTGCTCTCGAAGTGACTGGAGCTTCATGGTACAGGATGTGACTCCCGCTCAAGCACTCATGGCCGGAACAGATGATGATCAGTATATGAACATCTTTGTACTGCTGCCGTATTGCTAAAGTTAAATTGTATAAGGATTACATTTCGGAAATCAGATCTGAGGTGAGTCTTTAAATGTGCTAAAATCTGACTTTAAAAGAGCTGAATCTGACTATCAAAGGAAAATTGATGAGTTAGAGAAAACTGTGTCTCTTTTGAAACATGAAAAGACTAACTACAAGACTCAAATCAAGATCTGATCTCCAAACTTCTGAAGTTCAAGCCCAGTTAGTCACAGCTGAGGCTCAGGCCAGGAAGCAAGCTATTGCTGAGCAAAGCTTCAAACTATTCTTGCATCAACCTCTCATTCCAAATGTTTTATCAAAACAAAGAGGGGGGAACCAGTGAAATAGCTCCACCACACTCGTGTGAGTCGATTAGACTACCTAGATGTGGTACTGAAGAGCAAGAGGTTCCAACTGCTGACCCTTCTCCATTGGAACTAGAGGATGAAGTAAAAATAGTGGCCTCCACAGGGGAGAAACAGGAGGATACACCCATCTCCACCTGTGATGACCAAATCCTGACCACCAAGGCAAGAAAGCAGAGCTAAAGCTGCTAGAAGGACTGCTAAGAAGGTTGCAGAGTCCAAGCTTAAGTTTGACCCTAAGCAAAAGGGTGTCTTCATTTCTGCCGGGTTTCAAGTGGTAGGTACTCCTGATTCAGGAAAGGAGTGTAGTACCAGCACTCCTGTCCTACTGAAGGATCAGAAGTCGAAAGGGAAAGTTGCTGATGAAGAGAAGAAACCCAAGAACAGCAACCTGCAAGTTCCCAGAAGACTAACATTGCATGCATAATGTGTGGTCTGCACAACCCACATGGCTAAAGATTGTTACTACAATCCAGCAAGCACACATTATGCAAATAATGTTAGAAAAGAAGTAGTCAGAGAAGGTTTCTCAGTTGGACCACTTCAAAAGGTCCAAATGATGAAAAAGGGAAAGTTGGTCTCGGAAGCCAAGTTGCTTTCGGAAGAAACTGCTTCTTCCGAAGGGAAAATGGCTTCGGAAGCCAAACCTTCTAAGGTTCGGAAGAACAAGAAGGCTCCTTGAAACCATCTCAGAAGAAGACTACTTCGGAAGAAAAGGTGGTGAAGGCTTCTTCCGAAAAGAGAGAAGCTTCGGAAGAAGACCATGCTGCAAAAGCTTCAACAAGCTCATCCTCAAAGATCAACCAAAGGATGGATTGGAAGATCAAGGAAGATGCTGCAGCCCAAACCTCTTCTTCAACAATGACCTCTATTAAACCCCATTGCATATCTTTTGGTTCAATTATGTCACTATCTTTGGAAGAGCCCGAGACCTGCAAGGCTTGGGCTCCAAACAAAACTAACCATCTCTCATCTTATGTGCAGGGACATCCATTTGACAAGAACAACAATATCTGGATTGTAGATAGTGGATGCTCCAGGCACATGACAGGGAACAGATCTCTCCTTCAACAATTCCAGAACTTTGATGGAGGGCCTGTCCATTTGGAGGTGAGGCCGGAGGATATATTTCTGGCAGAGGAAGTATATCCAATGGCAGAATAAACATTGAAAAGTTCACTTTGTCAAACAGCTTGAACACAATCTGTTAATGTTTCTCAATTCTGTGATCAGAAGCATCAGATGCTTTTCACAGAACATGAGTGCATTATCCTCAAACCAGGGATGACAATTCCTCGGAATTGGTGCTTCTCAGATCTCCCAGGAAAGGGGATATGTACAAGCTGGATATGAACAATGCTTCTCCTATGGGTGAAGTATCATGCTTTCTTTCCAAAGCTGATAGTGATGAGTCAACACTATGGCATAAACGCATGTGTCATGTGAATTTAAACAATGAATAAATTGGCTAAAAATAACTTGGTACATGGTTTGCCTAAAATGAATTTTCTGCAAAGATAACTGTGTTGCATGCCTGAAAGGGAAACAACACAGATCATCTCATAAATCCAAATGTGTTAACTCTATCACTACTCCATTACACTTATTGCACATGGATCTTTTTGGTCCCACAAGTATAATGAGCATTGGAAGGAAATCATACTGCCTTTGATCGTTGATGATTTTACAAGATTTACATGGGTATTCTTTTTAAGAAGTAAAGATGAAACTGCTGAAACTTTAAAATCTTTTATTTTCTTAAAATAGAAAATCAAATGATCACAAGGTTAAGATTATTAGAAGTGATCAAGGGACTGAGTTTAAGAACTTCGTTCTTGACTCATTCTGTGACTCAAAAGGGATTGCCAGACAATATAGTGCTCCAGAACTCCTCAACAAAACGGTGTTGCTGAGAGGAGGAACAGGACACTTATTGAGGCTGCTCAGACCATGTTAGCTGATTCAAAGCTGCCTTTAACATTCTGGGTAGAGGCAGTCAGCACTGCATGCTATGTGCAGAACAGGGTTCTTGTAGTTAAGCCCATGGAAAACCCCTTATGAGTTATGGAACAAGAGGCCACCGTTCATTGGCTTTCTAAGGTCCTTTGGCTGCAGGTGTACCATACTTAACACAAAGGATAACTTGGCAAAGTTTGCTGAAGTCGGATGATGCTATCTTTACTGGATACTCTTCTAGCTCCAAAGCTTATAGAGTATACATATTAAGAATCAACAATTTGAGGAGTCATCCAACATAGTGTTAATGAGCACACTCCTTGTGTTAGGGGGAATGGACCTGAGTATATCTTTGATTTAGAATTGTTTCCAAACTATTCTAAACCATCTTGTGAGAATGTTTCAGCTGGAACAGGTGCTCAAAGTGATGCTGATGCTGATACAGGTCAACTATATGAGCTTCCCAGACCTATTCCAAATCTCCAAGAGCTGAGGGCAACAAGCTTCAACTATTCACAGATCTGACAGTGTAACTATCTCCAGAAATAGTGAAGCTTCAACAAGTGAATCACTTGATCAACCTCAAAGTTCCTCAGGTGATCCACTACAACACCAGGTTGAGGGAAGTGGTATTCTGAAGAACAGGCAACTGTCATACTACTTCACAACCAACCATTGATGATGTTTCTCAATCATTCAATCAGTCCTCATTGAATGACTCTGAAACAGCAGTTGGACAGAGTGATCCAATTCCTGATCAGAATCTGTCACACCCCCGCTTATAGCGGAAACACGAGGATGCGACGGACGGGATCGTCATAACACTTGGTATATTACAGAGATATAATACATGCAAACTTCTCGTGTCATGACGTCCCCCGACACAATGGTGACTTGTGCCGTGGTTAGTCAGTTTCACGACTATCATAGTCTTATTGATTCCAATACAAATCACACATTGTTCAAATATGAAAACAAATGACAAATATACATATGCAATACTATTGAAATTCTGAGGTCTCTGCTAAGGCATCTGCACTAGCTATCCTCTTTGATTATGTTCACCTGAAAAGATATGCTCAAAAATGTCAACACATAATGTTAGTGAGTTCCGCAGGTTTAAATTGAAAACATATAGTTGATGCTGTATAAATTTGATATGGAATCATACTGTAAGCAAAACCCACATAACATGTGTTTTACAACCAAACCCTATGACGTTTATGCATATAAGTTCGACGGAATATATCACCCATGGCCTGATTGCTGGCAGCTGTAGTCGGTAACTCACAAGTTAAACCGATCTGTCGAGGGTGGGGGTGTCAACCCAGTAGTACTACCAATACCTATCCGTTGGTTCCTAACCCGGAATTAATGGTTGTAAGAATAGAATAACACCATGTATGTATTAGAATATAAGAATAGTATCACGTCGATTCCAAGTATGAAAATTGTAAATAAGATGTTCAGCATCGAAAACGGTGAGCATACTTTTCCCCCAAGTTTGAAAAACATTGAAACATTATAAAAGCATAAAAAGGGGCCATGGAAACTCACCTTGGTTTGATGTAATGTATATGAATAAGAACTTCAAAGAATTAAGCAAGCACGATCAAACACGTTCAACACCTATATTGATTTGTAATTTAGTCTAATACGAATGAATATATTTGGTAAGGTTCGGGTTGATTTGATTTAACACGTGTACACCGCATTATATAATGTTACAATCTTTTTATATATTCGTATATGTTTTAATAAGCATTTATCAATAATATTAAGTTTACACAATAATTATTTATATTTGATTTCATTAGAAAGATTTTCATAGGTGTTTTATACATTTTAGGATTAAATATAAAAATAATGTGGTCTAATTATATAATTTATATTATCCAATAATATTTATAAAAGAATATTCACACTTATAGTATTTTGATTAATAAATAGGTATTAATTTATACCTTTGTTTCAAATATAGATTTTATAAGAAATAACCCCCAATTTCATAAATAATTTGTGGATTTATAAAATATTTAATTTGTATTTAAAGATAATAAAGTGTCCATTTTTATAAAAATAATATTTATAATATTTATAAATAATATTATATGATTTTTGTGATATTTCATAATTAACTTGGTTTGGAATTTATTTTATAAAAATAAGTATTTTTATATTTTTAAATATAATTTATAAAAATCTATTAAAGTTTTTAAATAAAATAAATTTACAGGAAACTGTTTTGTAAGATTTAAAATAAGAGAAACTTATAAATTTATTTTATAATTTTTAGGAATTTTTCCATATTTTTAAAGTATTTTAAAAATCTTTAAAAAAATAAAACAAATAAAACGAGGCTGCCCGGGGTTGACCCGGGTCCTCTCCCTGCATACACACAACGAACCAGTGAACCAAAGGCCTCGCCGCGGTAATAATCCGTTTTTAATTCTTTTAAACACAAACGGTTGAATAACCCCAAATCCAAGAACCCTAATTCTGAAATCGATCAAATCGAAGCTCAATTCGATGTTATATCGATTGAAACGATAGGCTTTTATTCCCTATAAGAAATCGAGTATGTAGGTAGTTTCAATTACTGTTTGGATGCTCGATATGTCAAGAACAATCGCAGAACTGGTCGCGACTAGTGTGGAATCCAAACAACGATCAAACGCTGATGATAATTCAATTAATTACGCAGGAAGGTTCGAATGATACTAATGATCAAAAGCCCTCTGGAAATTTGGGTTTATAATGGTTTTAATCGGGATTTTGAAAGAGTTGCAGGTCCGAATGATGATGATGATCGAATTGATGTATTTGTATGTTTTCAGATGAAATTGAATGGTGCATTCGATTGGGAATGGTTATTGATCTTATATACACGATAAATTCGATTAATAACTGTTTTAGTGCTCGATAGTGGTATTTTTCTTGGCCGACATCGACGAGTGGGTTAGGTAAAGTTAGGTCATTCCATTAATCAAATTAAGAGAGGAGATATGTTCGAATCTTGTTATAGAACCAGTTGGGTATGTTTAATTCGGGTTGAAATGGTGTGTTTTGGTGGTTTGATGGTCGCCGATTTTGGCCGGATATCTGTCCACCCCCGCTTATAGCGGAAACCCGAGGATGCGACGACGGGATCGTCATAACACTTGGTATAATTACAGAGATATAATACATGCAAACTTCTCGTGTCATGACGTCCCCCGACACAATGGTGACTTGTGCCGTGGTTAGTCAGTTTCACGACTATCATATCTTATTGATTCCAATACAAATCACACATTGTTCAAATATGAAAACAATGACAAATATTACATATGCAATACTATTGAAATTCTGAGGTCTCTGCTAAGGCATCTGCACTAGCTATCCTCTTTGATTATGTTCACCTGAAAAGATATGCTCAAAAATGTCACACATAATGTTGGTGAGTTCCGCAGGTTTAAATTGAAAACATATAGTGATGCTGTATAGAATTTGTATGGAATCATACTGTAAGCAAAAACCACATAACATGTGTTTAAGACAACCAAACCTAATGACGTTATGCATATAAAATTCGTCGGAATATATTCACCCATGGCCTGATTGCTGGCAGCTTAGTCGGTAACTCACAAGTTACCATCGTCGAAGGGTGGGGGTGTCAACCCAGTAGTACTACAATACCTATCCGTGTGGTTCCCAACCCGGGAATTAATGGTTGTAAGAATCATAGAATAACACCATGTATGTATTAGAATATGAGAATAGTATCACGTCGATTCCAAGTATGAAAATGTATGTAAGATTTTACAGCATCGAAAACGGGTGAGCATACTTTCCCCCAAGTTTGAAAAACATTGAAACAATTATAAAAGCATAAAAAGGGGCCACGGAAACTCACCTTGGTTTGATCTAATGTATGAATAAGAACTTCAAAGAATTAAGCAAGCACGATCAAACACGTTCAACACCTATTATTGATTTGTAATTTAGTCTTTAATACGAATGAATATATTTGGTAAGGTTCGGGTTGATTTGATTTAACACTGTCACACCGCATTATATATATGTTCAATCTTTTTATTATTCGTATATGTTTTAATAAGCATTTATCAATAATATTAGTTTTACAAAATAATTATTTAATATTTATTCATTTAAAGAAGATTCATAGGTGTATTTATACATTTTTAGGATTAAATATAAAAATAATGTGGTCTAATTATATAATTTATAATTATCCAATATATTATAATAAGAATATTCACACTTATAGTATTTTGATTAATAATAGGTATTAATTTATACTTTGGTTCAATATATATTTTATAAGAAATAACCCACAATTTCATAAATAATTTGTGGATTTATAAAATATATTAATTTGTATTTAAAGATAATAAAGTGTCCATTTTTATAAAAATAATTATTATAATATTTATAAATAATATTTATATGATTTGTGATTATTCATAATTAACTTGGTTTGGAATTTATTTTAAAAATAAGTATTTTTAATATTTTTAAATAATTTTATAAAAATCTATTAAAGTTTTAAATAAAATAAATTTACAGGAAACTGTTTTGTAAGATTTAAAATAAGGGAACTTATAAAATTTATTTTTATAATTTTAGGAATTTTTCCATATTTTTAAAGTATTTAAAAATCTTTAAAAAAATAAAACAAATAAAACGAGGCTGCCCGGGGTTGAACCGGGTCCTCTCCCTGCATACACACACACCGAACCAGTGAATCAAAGGCCTCGGCCGCGGTAATAATCCGTTTTTATTCTTTTAAACACAAACCGGTTGAATACCCCAAATCCAAGAACCCTAATTCTGAAATCGATCAAATCGAAGCTCAATTCGATGTTATAATCGATTGAAACGATAGGGCTTTTATTCCCTATAAGAAATCGTATGTAGGTAGTTTCAATTACCTGTTGGGATGCTCGATATGTCAAGAACAATCGCAGAACTGGTCGCGACTAGTGGGAATCCAAACAACGATCAAACGCTGATGATAATTCAATTAATTACGCAGGAAGGTTCGAATGATACTATGATCAAAAGCCCTCTGGAAATTTGGGTTTATAATGGTTTAATCGGGATTTTGAAAGAGTTGCAGGTCCGAATGATGATGATGATCGAATTGATGTATTTGTATGTTTTCAGATGAAATTGAATGGTGCATTCGATTGGGAATGGTTATGTGATCTTATACACACGATAAATTCGATTAATTATGTTTTAGTGCTCGATAGTGGTATTTTCTTGGCTGACAATCGACGAGTGGGTTAGGTAAAGTAGGTCTTCCATTAATCAAATTAAGAGAGGAGATATGTTCGAATCTTGTTCTAGACCGGTTGGTATGTTTAATTCGGGTTGAAATGGTGTGTTTTGGTGGTTTGATGGTCGCCGGATTTTGGCCGGATGTTTGGCCGGAGGTGGGATCGACGGGGAAGGGGGGTTGGTTTGGGATATTTACAGAATGGTCCCTGTACTTCTAAATCTATCATTTCATGTGTTAAACTTTTTTTAAAACAAGTTTCAACATTTACAAAACTACCCCCTGGACTTATTAAATTAGGTTAATATTTTTTATAAATTATTTTTATTATAATATATTATTATTATTATTGTTTTCATTATTATTTTTTTTTTTATTATTATTATTATTATTATATTATTATTATATCATTATTAGTATTTATAATAGTTACATCACCATATCAACTTACTTATTTATAAAATTACTTTTAATAGTAAAAAAAAAAAAAAAAATACGAGATGTTACAGTCTCCCCTACTTCAGGAAATTTCGTCCCGAAATTTATTCACGAGGAGGCTGAAACGAAAATGAGGGGTACTTGGATTTCATTTGGTCCTCACGTTCCCAGGTGAACTCTGGACCTCGCCTTGAGTTCCACCTCACTCGGACAATTGGGATCTTGCTGCGTTTTAATTGTTTGACCTCCCGATCATTATTTCTATTGGTTCTTCCACAAAATGGAGTTTCTCATCAATCTTGATTTCTTCAAGTGGCACATGTAAGGACTCGTCCGCCAAACACTTCTTGAGGTTTGACACGTGAAAAGTATCGTGTACACCGCTGAGTTCTTGTGGCAACCTCAATCGGTAAGCCACCGGACCGATTCTTTCTGTAATCTCGAATGGTCCTACGTATCGAGGGGCTAACTTCCCTTTCTTTCCAAATCGTACAATCCCTTTCCAGGGAGAGACTTTGAGTAAGACGTGATCTCCAACATTGAATTCTAGGGGCTTCCGACGGTTCGGCATAGCTCTTTTGGCGATCTCTTGCAGCTTTTAGTCTGTCTTTAATTTGGAAAATCTTGTCAGTCGTTTCTTGGATGATTTCTGGGCCTGTTAGCTGGTTTTCACCAATCTCAGCCCAACAAACTGGGGATCTACATTTCCTCCCGTATAATGCTTCAAATGGAGCGCATCCAATGCTTGTGTGGTAACTGTTGTTGTAAGAGAACTCAATCAATGGTAAATGAGTATCCCAGCTACCACCAAAATCGATTACACAAGCTCTAAGCATGTCTTCCAATGTTGTATCGTTCGTTCACTTTGACCATCCGTTGTGGGTGATAGGCGGTACTCATATCTAGTCGAGTGCCCATCGCTTTCTGCAAACATCTGCCAAAAGCGTGAAGTAAATCGACTGTCTCGGTCGGATATGATTGACACCGGCACCCCATGCCGTGTCACGACCTCCTTGATGTACAATCTTGCCAGCTTATCCATTTTATAATCTTCTCGGATAGGCAAGAAGTGAGCAGATTTTGTCAGTCGATCCACCACGACCCATATCGAGTCGTGTCCGTTTGGCGTTCTCGGGAGTTTGGTAATGAAATCCATGGTGATGTTCTCCCATTTCCACTCAGGAATTTCGGGTTGTTGCAATAGTCCCGATGGCTTCTGATGTTCAGCTTTTACCTTGGAACACGTCAAGCATTTGCTCACATATAGAGCAATGTCTTTCTTCATACCCGGCCACCAGTATAGATCCTTCAAATCATGGTACATCTTGTCTGCACCGGGATGAACAGAATATCGAGTCTTGTGTGCTTCATCCAGACTAGTGTGCGTCACACTCCCCATTTGGGAATCCACATGCGATCAATGAATAATATGCGCCGTCATCCTTGCGATTAATTTGTTTATCCAACCCTCGGAATTCTTCTTCTGCAAGGTTTTCTTCTTTTAGAGCCTCACCTTGCGCGCTTTGAATTTGAGCTTTCAAGTTTGTTTGTATAGTCAATCCCAAAGCTCTAACACGTAGTGTTTTACGCGTTCTTTACGACTGAGGGCGTCAGCCACCACATTTGCTTTCCCGATGATACCGGATTTCGCAATCGTAGTCACTAAGTAGTTCTACCCATCGTCGTTGTCGCATGTTGAGCTCTTTCTGATTCAGGATGTGTTGAAGGCTTTTATGATCAGTGTAGATGATGCATTTGGTTCCATATAGATAGTGCCTCCTATCTTCAGTGCAAAAACTACGGCGCCCAACTCCAAATCATGAGTCGTGTAGTTCTTTTCGTGCACCTTTAGTTGTCGTGAGGCGTAAGCAATCACCTTATCTCTTTGCATTAACACACATCCCAATCCCTGATGCGAAGCATCGCAATACACACGAAGTCATCAGTTCCGTCCGGAAGGGATAGTATTGGAGCATTGCACAGTTTTTCCTTAGCGTCTGGAAAGCTTGTTCTTGTGCATGTCCCCAATCAAACTTCTTATCCTTCTGGGTTAGCATAGTCAACGGTTGTGCGATTTTTGAAAAGTTCGCAATAAACCGTCGGAATACCCGGCCAATCCTAAAAATTGTCGGATTTCTGATGGCGTTTGGGGTGTATCCCATTTCTTCACAGCTTCAATTTTGCCGGGGTCCACGTGAATTCCATCTTTGTTAACCACATGGCCCAAAAAACTTCACTTCCTGGAGCCAGAACTCACACTTCGAATTTAGCGAAAAGTTTCTCTTCCCGCAATAGTTCAAGAATTGCTCGGAGGTGTTTCTCGTGATCTTCTTTCGAACGAGAATAGATAAGTATATCGTCTATGAACACGATCACGAACTTATCCAAGTATGGTTTGCACACCCGATTCATCAGATCCATGAACACAGCTGGTGCATTAGTCAATCCGAATGGCATGACTAAGAACTCATAGTGCCCATAACGAGTCCTGAACGCTGTCTTCGGTATATCATCTTCAAAAACTCTCAGTTGATGATATCCAGAACGAAGATCAATCTTGGAGAAATATGAAGCTCCTTGTAGTTGATCAAACAAATCATCAATTCTGGGAAGAGGGTATCGATTCTTCACCGTCAACTTGTTCAGCTCGCGATAATCGATACACATACGAAATGACCCGTCTCTTCTTGACAAATAGAACCGGTGCTCCCCATGGTGAATGACTCGGGCCGAATGAATCCCTTTTCCATAGCTCTTGTAGTTGACTGGATAATTCCTGCATTTCAGATGGTGCTAAACGATATGGTGCTTTTGCTACCGGCGTAGCTCCAGGAACCAACTCGATACGAAATTCCACCTGTCGTAGAGGAGGTAAACCCGACAAATCATCAGAAATACTTCCGGGTAATCTCGCACCACAGGAATATCTGCCAACTTGATGCCTTCTTCCTTCTTTTCTACCACATGAGCCAGGAGTGCGTAGCACTGCTTCGTAGACATCGACGCGTCTTCATGCAGGAAATAAGCTTCAGAGTTCTCCCTGGTCGTTCACCTTGAATCTTGAGTACCTCCCCATTAGGCATAGGGATTCGTACTACTTTCTCTCGACAAACGATCTCGGCTCCGTGCTTTGACAACCAATCCATTCCCACGATTACGTCGAAGCTCCCTAGCTCGAAGGTATTAAGTCTATGTCGAAAACATGGTCTTCTAATATTATAGAGCACTGTTTAATGATTATCTGCTGGTACGAATCTACCATTGGCCATTTCTACGGAAAAGCTGATTTCTAACTTACTAGGATTCAAGGCAAGCATGCGCGCAAAATCAGAAGATATGAAACTATTGTCTGCCCCGGTATCAAAATGGATGCAAAGTGGTTGTTGAGAAGATACGTACCCGTGACAACATTTGGATCTTGACGGGCATCATTAGTTCAATGACGAATGCACGTCCCCTTGCAGCATTTCCTTGGTTTCCCTGGTTCGGATTACCAGCTATAGCCAGCACTTGCTGCTGATTATCCCCTGTTGCCCAGGTGCTCTATTCAGTCGGGGGCACGTGTTCCTGTAGTGATCGAGACCTCCGCATCATAGCATGCCCTGGCGTTCCCGGCGGGGTTAACCGCATTGATGGGCGTTACCAGATTGGCGCAATCCTACAATCCTTCGCCCAATGACCCAAGCGCCTACAGTTGTGCATTACGACATGGCCTTGCTGGGGAATGGTGCCAATTACACTTGTCGCACTTGGGGTACGGTCCCGTGTATTCCTTCCTTCCCTGTGTTACAGCCACAAAGTTTCGGGCTGTCTTAGTCTTCTTATCGGATCTTCCATATTAGACCCGGACTCCTTTCTTTCTCGGTTCCCTTCCCAGTACTCCGGTTCTCACCATTTCGTCAGTAAGAGCGCCAGCTTTCATAATCGCGCTCTGGATCGTAGAAGGAGCAGCTGCAGTTACCAGTGCTCGGATTTGAGGCGCGAGTCCCCAAATATACCTCTCGATCCTCTTGGACTCTGGTGTCACTAAATGTGGAACCAATTTTGCCAATTCGTGGAAACGATCGGTGTATGTTGCGTGTCCAGCTCCAATCATGGCATGGTTCCAGAATTCCTGCTCCAGTTTCTGCATCTCGTTAAGAGGACAGTATTCCTCAGTGATCAACGCCTTGAATTCATCCCAGGTTAGCTGCATTGCAGACTCCCTTCCTCTGGCCTGAACTGGGTGTTCCACCAGGTTAATGCCTTGCCCTGTAATGAGATGTGGCATATTTGATACGTTGACTATCGAGGCATCCACTAATGTCAATGACTGCCTCCATCTTTTCCAACCATCTGGTCAAAGCTATTGCTCCGCCTTTCCATCGAAATCTCGGGGTTTGCAGGCCACAATTCTTTGTAGGAACATCCCCGTTTAACCTGGTTGATTCCAACTTCGTTTCAGCGTTATCCCCTACTCCATGGTTGTGTTGACCATTGGTGTTGTGATCATCGTGGGAAGGTTGGTTTAGCAGGGTGTCACTCACTTGGGTTACAATGGTTGGGATCAAAGTGGCTAGCTGCTGGGCAATCATAGCAGCTATGTCAGGGTTGTCGGTTCCCTGATTATTGCCAGTTGGAGCAGCACCTGCCCTTGTTGGTCTGCCCCTACGCCTGTTCTGCGGGGCTCACCCTCTTGGTTGGTTCTACGGTTAGCTCTCTTAGGTGCCATTTCTAGACACAGACAGATGAATATTTTAGTTATCTTGAGATATATGCATGATTTCACTGTTAAATCCTAATAATCTATGCTTCAGTCCATTAAGATTATTATGTAGCCCAGTTTAAGCGCATTCTTGGTATACCGGTGATGTTTATATATAGGGTTCCCCGCAGCGTTCCACCACATCCACGATATACCTTGAACGACACCTAAACTAGTTACGTAACATCTCAATTTTCCTTAGCATTACTTCAAATAATAATGTTATGTATGTGTAGAGAGTATTATGTATCCCACTTTTATTTTAGCATTTAATAGTTATTGAAATGCTAAGGTGGAAAACGTCTCACAAGGTCAATTTAATGATTTGGAAATACCATAAAGGCTCTAAATAGGACAGGACTTGAGTATATGGTAATAATGTTTGATTACCCTTAACAGGATCTTACTAGAATTATGATTCTAGCACCCTAGGGTATAAAATAGAGACTTGTGATACTCATGATCGTTACCTCACGATAAGATTAGCCAGACTTTCATGCATGGCGAATTGCAATTACGTGTGCACCCGTAATGGTAATTGCCTTGCATGATTACCCTTAGCTTCACTACCCCAAGTTAACATCATAGTATTATTGAGCATAGATTATGTGATGTCCTTATGTCCATGAACCCATAGTATTCCATTATTAGCATGTAATAACAACTAGATTTCCAAGCACATCAGCACAATATATTTAAATGATAACTGCATATCCGTCATACTTTCAGGATTTCAGTCGTAACCATGATAGGGTCGGATTTGATATCCGAGATCAACGCTCCGCGTGATCACCTAAGTTCCCTTATGTTTAGATATTCCATAGAGAAAGACTAGGGGTAATGATCAGGTAACAAGCACATATGTATAAAATCAGGTATGTAGGAACATACTTGTATATTAAGTCATAGACTTAATATATTTGACCTATTTGCCTTGTAGATTTGTGTATTGACCATAGTTTATCACTCATCCCAGAAATCCCCAGGTAAGCAAACCAGGTCTCGCAATGAGATATATGCGATATGCTTGCCTTAGCCCGAGGGCCTTTTGCAGGAAATCCAGAATACAGGTGTCTATATGTCACACAAATCATGAAAGACATTTAGGTAAAATCAAATGCACACAATCCCTAGCATGCATTCTATATGAAGGTTCTTAGGTTATAGTCTAGGTCGAATTCTCCACCTAAATCTCTAACCAAGGCTCTGATACCAATCTGTCAACCCCGCTTATAGCGGAAACACGAGGATGCGACGGACGGGATCGTCATAAACTTGGTATAATTAAGAGATATAATACATGCAAATTCTCGTGTCATGACGTCCCCGACACAATGGTGACTTGTGCCGTGGTTAGTCAGTTTCACGACTATCATAGTCTTATTGATTCCAATACAAATCACACATTGTTCAAATATGAAAACAAATGACAAATATTACATATGCAATACTATTGAAATTCTGAGGTCTCTGCTAAGGCATCTGCACTAGCTATCCTCTTTGATTATGTTCACCTGAAAAGATATGCTCAAAAATGTCAACACATAATGTTGGTGAGTTCCGCAGGTTTAAATTGAAAACATGTAGTTGATGCTGTATAGAATTTGATATGGAATCATACTGTAAGCAAAACCCACATAACATGTGTTTTACAACCAAACCCTATGACGTTTATGCATATAAGTTCGACGGAATATATTCACCATGGCCTGATTGCTGGCAGCTGTAGTCGGTAACTCACAAGTTAAACCGATCTGTCGAGGGTGGGGGTGTCAACCCAGTAGTACTACCAATACCTATCTGTTGGTTCCTAACCCGGAATTAATGGTTGTAAGAATAGAATAACACCATGTATGTATTAGAATATGAGACTAGTATCACGTCGATTCCAAGTATGAAAATTGTATGTAAGATTGTACAGCATCGAAAACGGGTGAGCATACTTTTCCCCCAAGTTTGAAAAACATTGAAACAATTATAAAAGCATAAAAAGGGGCCACGGAAACTCACCTTGGATTGATGTAATGTATATGAATAAGAACTTCAAAGAATTAAGCAAGCACGATCAAACACGTTCAACACCTATTATGATTTGTAATTTAGTCTTTAATACGAATGAATATATTTGGTAAGGTTCGGGTTGATTTGATTTAACACGTGTCACACACGCATTATATATATGTTACAATCTTTTATATATTCGTATATGTTTTAATAAGTATTTATCAATAAATATTAAGTTTTACAAAATAATTATTTATATTTGATTTCATTAGAAAGATTTCATAGGTGTATTTATATATTTTAGGATTAAATATAAAAATAGTGTGGTCTAATTATATAATTTATAATTATCCAATAATATTTATAAATAAAAATATTCACACTTAAGTATTTTGATTAATAGATAGGTATTAATTTATACCTTTGGTTCAAATATATATTTTATAAGAATAACCCACAATTTAATAAATAATTTGTGGATTTACAAAACATATCAATTTGTATTTAAAGATAATAAAGTGTCCATTTTTATAAAAATAACTATTTATAATATTTATAAATAATATTTATATGATTTTGTGATTATTTCATAGTTAACTTGATTTAGAATTTATTTATAAAAATAAGTATTTTTAATATTTTTAAATAATATTTTATAAAAATCTATAAAGTTTTTGAATAAAATAAATTTACAGGAAACTGTTTTGTAAGATTTAAAATAAGAGAAACTTATAAAATTTATTTTTATAATTTTTAAGAATTTTTCCATATTTTTAAAGTATTTTAAAAAGCTTTAAAAAAAATAAAACAAATAAAACGAGGCTGCCCGGGGTCGAACCCGGGTCCTCTCCCTGCATACACACACACCGAACCAGTGAACCAAGGCATACAGCCGCGGTTATTTCCCGTTCCTAATTATTTTAAGCAGTAATCCGATTAACCCCAATTCCCTTTCGAGCCCTAGGTTCGAATCCCAGCCAATTGAGGCTTAATTCGATTTCGATTGCTTCTGGAATCATGGGGCTTTTGTTCCCCATGAAAATACGAGTAAAATGGTGTGTTCAATTACCTGTTTGGTGTCGATTTGGGACTGAATTCGATGAAGAACAGGCCGCGGTCAATGGGATGATCGATGGATGAGCAAACAATGTTTATAATCAAATTAAACTTTAGGTAAGCTTTTAATGATGATTACAGACAAAAGCCCTCAACCAATTTGGTTTAAAAATGCTCGGAGGACAGGGTTCGAACCAGTTGCAGGTTCGCGACAGGGTGATGATCGAAGGTGGGTTTTCGTATGTGTTTCAGAGGGATTGAAAGTTGCATACGATTAGGAACAGTTATGGGGTCTTATATACACGATTAATTAGATTATTTTAGCTGTTAGTGGCGATGGTGGATTATTTGTTTGGCCGACAATGGAGATAGTCGGTTTTAGTGGTGTTTGCACTTGTATTATTCAATTGAATGGTGACTCACGTTCGACTCCACCACGGGAATGTGTCGGTAACTTTAGTTAGGTCAAAAACCGTGTTATTTTGGCGTATAGTTCTCGCCGGAGGCTCGCCGGCGTTTCTGGCCGGAAAACCGAAGGGGACGGGCCGGGGGGTTGGGTTTTAGAAAATTACATAAATGGTCCCTGCGGTTGTGTTTTTATCTTTTCATGATTTAAAACTTCTTTTGAAGTTTTAAAAATGGCAAAATCCCCCCCTGGGCTTTATTATTATTATTTTTATTAACATCATCATCATTATTTTATTATTATTATTATTATTATTATAAGCATCATTATTATTATTATTATTATTATTATTATTTATTATTATATTATTATATATTATTATTATTATATTATTATTAGTATTTTTATAATTATTTAACATCACCATATCAAACTTACTTATTTATAAAATTAACTTTTAATAGTAAAAATAATACGAGATGTTACAACTGTGATAATGATGCTGCTATTTCAATAGCGTTAAACCCTGTGTTTCATGAACGAACTAAACATTTTGAGTTGGATCTTCATTTCCTTCGTGAAAAAATTGCTGCTGGGTTGTTTAAGCCTGTTCCGGTTAATTCACAAAAACAATTAGCTGATGTTTTCACTAAAGGGTTGTCTGAGATACAACATAGTTTTCTGTGCAGTGAATTGCAAATGTATGATATGTTTGGTAATTGAATTGAGGGGGCGTGTTAAAATATATCAATTCTATTACCTTTCTTTTTCTTATTATGTTCTTTTGTTTATTTGTAGTTTCTATTAGTTGAGGGGCTGTTTCTGGTAGCTGTAAAGTTGGAGGGCTTGAGTTGATCTTTTGGAGCTATATATTCGAGTTTGGTGTTAGGGTTTGAGGGTAGATACATCATTCGTCTCTTTCATCTTCCAGAAAGCTCTTAAGCTCTCTAGATTTCTTTTCCGACTAACTCTCTGTTCTTGAGGAGTTATTCGTTGATCTTACTGTTGAGTGTTCGCATCATCTTGATGCTCACTCTTTATATGTTTGTATCTCTGATTTCTGATACGAAGAGATTTGTGTAGACTGCTAGTTGATTCATCCTTGTTGATTCAGGGTGTTATTCTGTTGTTCTTGAAGAATTACAGTTGTATTTCATATGAAGATTGTTAGATTCATGACTTTTACAGAAGCAAATACTCGATCTTAGAGCATCAAGGTTTAAAGGTACTGGGTCTAAGTCTTATACGGGTAAATAAATTTAACGTTTTAAGAAAAATAACCATAAGATTATAAATATAATTTTGTAAGCAATAAATCTTTTTATTTAAAGTTATAAATTGAATAAGTTTTTGTAATTCTCGTATTAGTTTCACATGACATGACACATATCAAGTCGCATTGTTTTGTTGTTTTACCAAATATTATATAGCCGGTCGAAGGAAATAAAACATATACAAACAGATTATATAATCTACCTAGACCGATACGGTTTTTCGCATAAGCTTTGATGAATATATAAAATTGTATATAAAATGCATGTTTATTTTCTTTTTTATGTATCTTGACTCGAGGAATATTATATTGTAACACAAAAAAAGATATTCTTTGAAGGAAGAATAAACGCTCGAAGAGGAGACAAACGACCATCCATGAATCCATGGTGACCTTTGAGAGCACCAAAGGCCATAATGTTATGGTTAAATTCATTTTTACAAATTGCCATGTGGTCTTCCTGACAAGTCTACCCTTATGTCATCGATCAACTGGGATAACTATCACACTATTCAACTAAGCTTATCTAAACGGTTGTACTTGGGTTTTATTGATTTGAGAATATCATGCATGAATCTTTAGTTAGAAATATATATATACTCTATACTAAGCTGGTTTTATTTGAGAATATCATGCATACACTACAAAATATTCGATCATTAGCGGCGACAATTATCGCCGCTAATACCCCTGTTTGTCGCCGCTAAAAGGTCGCCGCTAAAAGTTAGTCGCTATTAGTCAAATGTTCGCCGCTAATAAATCGCCGCTAAAGATGTCGCCGCTAATACTATAGATGTCGCCACTAAAAGTTGTCGCCACATTGTGGTTTTTTTAACTATTAGCGGCGACATATGTCGCCGCTAATGCTTACTTTTTTTTTAAAAAAAATTTGTTTTTTCAAAAATCCAGTTTTCATTCAAAATAAACCTAGATTTTCTAATAACATAATCTAATAACATAAACTACAATCTATATTACAAAATATCATACAATCAAACATAGATAATTAAGCTATTCAAACATAGATTACGAAATATCATACAATCAAACATATCATACAATCAAACATAAAATAACCTATTCATCCCCATCGTCTGAATCATCTTTTTCCTGTTGATTTGGAGCCTTTTGCGAAGTAATTAATTGTGTCATTTGTGATATAAATTGCGTATTTTGGAACAGACTTGAAATTTGCTCCTGCAAAAACAAAATATACATTTATATTTTGACAAAGTATATGAAGTGTAAACCAAACATACTATGTTGAACTTAACACATCCAAGTTTAAGTTATTTTGACCCATTTAACCACAAATCATGTCCTTTTCACCCGTTTTGACACGTTTAAGCTAAACTTAGATAATTAAATTCTATTTTAGCGATTAAAAGTCATAATTAACCTAAAACAACTATGATGAACTTAACACATCCAAGTTTAAGTTATTTTAACCGTTTAACCACAAATCATGTCCTTTTCACCCGTTTTGACCCGTTTAAGCTAAACTTAGATAATTAAATTCTATTTTAGCGATTAAAAGTCATAATTAACCTAAAACAACTATGATGAACTTAACACATTCAAGTTTAAGTTATTTTGACCCGTTTATCCGCAAATCATGTCCTTTTCAACCGTTTTGACCCGTTTAAGCTAAACTTAGATAATTAAATTCTATTTTAGCGATTAAAAGTCATAATTAACCTAAAACAACTATGATGAACTTAACACATTTAAGTTTAAGTTATTTTGACCCGTTTATCCGTAAATCATGTTCTTTTCACCCGTTTTAACCCGTTTAAGCTAAACTTAGATAATTAAATTCTATTTTAGCGATTAAAAGTCATAATTAATCTAAAACAACTATGATGAACTTAACACATTTAAGTTTAAGTTATTTTGACCCGTTTATCGCAAATCATGTTCTTTTCACCCGTTTTGACCCGTTTAAGCTAAACTTAGATAATTAAATTCTATTTTAGCGATTAAAAGTCATAATTAACCTAAAACAAATATGATGAACTTAACACATCCAAGTTTAAGTTATTTTGACCCGTTTAAACTCAAATCATAATTAACCTAATACAAATATGATGAACTTAGATAAAATGATGCACTTACCTGTGTAAATGACTGAGGAGTTTGTTCGTGATCATGTACAAAAGAACTCGTCCATGAAGATGAGAATGGTTTACGCCCAATCCCTCTAATACGTCCACGCCGTTGTCCCAACACCGACTAAAAAATATCGACTTCATTCAACGTTGATGATCCACTTTCTTGATTTTGGGTTTCACTTAGCTCATCAAACCTTTCCTTTAATTGGTTCTGTATTAATTAACAAAAATATATTAACATATTTATACATACATAAAGAACTCGTTCCTGAAGATGAAATACTTACATATTGTTGTTGTGCTACCTCGCTATCAAATGTCCCATCTTTACCAGTATGTGCATCATGAAACGTCTCCAGTCTGCTTTTATTCTGTTGTTAAAAAGTATAATATATATTAAAAAATACTAATATTAATACACAAATATATAAATTTAAATCATTACATTCTTATAACAATAACTACTATATGAAGCAGTCCCCTCACGGTTTGTATATATTTGTTGTTGACGATTTGCTTTGTTTGAACTTGACACATTTCTATATGCGTCACTCATAAAATAGTCAACGGTTTGGCTCCAATTTTTATGATTCATTCCTGGTGGAGGATTCACCCTTGCTTGTTCTACATTTTCGTAGCCTCCAACTCGATCAAAATGTCTTTTTGCCATATTTTTTCGATCTCTAAATCGTTTGAGAAACACCGAACGGATTCCACCCTCTATCTGTGCGCGCTCACGATCTCGCAATATATCATCAAAGTCAAAGCGTCGCTACATTTAAGTTAAATAAAATAAAATTTAGTTATGTAAAATTGAACAACAAACATATAACTTATAAAATTTTACCGCCATATGCTCTTCCAAAGCATTCTTCTGAGCATCGGAAAGATTTTCATACGAACAAACATTAAAAGGAAAATTAGCTTCCATGTATATCCCCACCTCACGAACAAACATGTCATTAAGTTTGCCAACGGGGGTATACGTGGCAGCTCTATCAAATGGAAGAGATAAAGGTCCTCCCTTTTTAGCTACCTCTTGCTGCAATTTCTTATTTTTCGCCTTGCCTCTTGTTTTACAAGAAGGCGTGCCTGTAATTAGATTAAAAAATCATTAATTCCATCATATATTAATAATAATTGAATAAACATATTAATAAATTAATTATAATAACCATTACCATCTAACGCGTGACTTCCAGGACCGTCAAATGGAGGTAGTGGTGGATCCCCCGCGCCATCACCACCATGGCTCATAACATCAGCCATAAGGTATGCGAAAACAATCCACAATGAAATCATGTCTTCAAATATAAGATTTAGAACATAATGTTAAAATAAGAAGAAAGTCTTGTAGTCAACATGAAATACAAACAAATGTTTAGATAAATAAATACATATACAAATCCTAACAAATCATAACAATTTTTTCAATCAGAGTCACCCTCATATACTTCATTATCTTCGTCAGACTCTTCGGTGTCATAATCAGAATCGTTCTCATCATAATCAGACTCGTCTTCAAACACCACCTCAGCGATGACAGTTGGCGGATTAACTTCACTTGGAGTCTCGCCTTCGGTGACATAAGTAGGCATGTTATGAAAATATTGTGTGAAGTCAATGAAAAGTACGCTATTAGATGAAGAGTGGTTGTGAACAACGTCAAGATCTTCTGTCAAGTCATTGTCAACATTTTGAATGTTCTCCATGACACCATCATTGGTTGTAGGGGGATCACAAATTTTTCGATGATTAACATTCTCGACGACCCACCGGTGATTATTGTTTTGATTTCTTCGAGAAGGTTCTCGGATGTAGAACACTTGTTTAGCTTGGGAGGTAAATATGAGTTGATCGTCTTTGTCCCATTCACGTTCTGTGTTGATACTAATGATATTATTGTCGTATGAAACACCCCTTCTAGTATCAAACCATTCGCAACGAAATAGGACAGTTGAATACCCATTTGCATAATGTAATTCAATAATCTCCTCAACTTGCCCATAATATTTCTCACCATTCTCTCCCTCCACTAAAACACCGGAGTTTTGCGTTGTGCGTTGCGCGTCACGATCAACTACCATAAACCTAACACCGTTGACTATGCAAGCAGTGTAAGTATAGGCATTTACATCCGCACCAATTGAAAGAGCATACAACTCTGAGTGAAATTTTGGAGAATATTGTATTTTCATCAAATAAACCTAAGAAAATATAGACTGACACGTGTTATATATGGAATACCTAACAAATATATAGTAACACGTGTTAGATATAGATTACATTCTCGAGGAACCATGTTGGAAATTTGATTTAATATCCTCATGTGGACATTCAGATTTAAATTCACTACAATATTGATAAAAAGATACAATAAGTGAGAAATAAAATATATTTAATTAATGATGCAAAGTTAAAGATAGGAAACTTTACTTCATATAATCTCTGACTTCTTGACAGCTATCGAGCATAAACCATTCTAACTTAAGCTTTTCACTTGGAGAAAGGTATTTCATCTTTGTTGTACTAACCGGACGACATTTAGACTCAGATACATACACGTTTCTTTTTGGATAATGACATCCTCGTTTCTGTCCGGGCGATTAAACTGAGTCTCAACATCTCGAAGGTATCTCGAACAAAATGATAAAGCTTCTTCAGCAACATAACCTTCAGCTATACAACCTTCCGGCCTTGCTTTGTTTCTGACATAATTTTTTAATTTTTCATATATCTTTCAAACGGATACATCCATCTCATACATACAGGACCACCACGAATCGCTTCATCAGGTAAATACAAAACTAAATGAACCATAATGTCAAAAAACCGGAGGATAGATCAACTCTAACTTGCACAATATTATAAGAATGACATCCTTAGCTTTCTTCATATCCTCGACCAATAGTGTTCTTGAGCAGAGTTGCTTAAAAACGTACAAAAATCAACTATTGGTGTATAAGTATCTTTGGTCAAAAAGCATCTAACCCCAATCGGTATTAAACGTTGTATGAGAATATGACAGTCATGAGATTTCAACCCACTAATATTAGTATTGTTATCTACCACTCTCTTCCTGATATTAGATCCGAACCCATCAGGCAATTTAACATCCTTTATAAACTCACAAAATAACTTTCGATCACTGATCTTCAACGAGTATTTTGGGTGTGGACTATACCACTTGCCATTCTTTTTCTCCAACCACTGCCTACTCCGAATATTTAGATTTTTCAAGTCAACGTGTGCATTTGGCGTATCTTTGCTCTTTTCATTCATTAGAAGAGTACCCAACAAACTGTCACACACATTTTTCTCGATATGCATCACATCTAGGTTATGTTTTAGCTGCAGAGAAGACTAATACTCAAGTTCAAAAATATGCTTCGTTTCTACCAGTTCAACTCAAACTCCTCCCGCTTTAATTTTACACCTCCAAAATCGGGATGTTTACCCGACAAACGATGGCGTAGACGACTAAGTTGAGCTTCTATGTCTGTATCATTAAATTGTTTCGGAGGGGCTCTGATCTCAGGTTCTCCGTTAAGTTCTAAACTTGTTCTCCACTCATGGTTAGCATCTAAGAATCGCCGATGACCAACATATACAACTTTATTTGTAACACGCATAGAAGGAGTGTCTTCGTTACAAGTCGGGCATGCTTTGTAACCCTGCCCGCTCCAACCAGATAAACTACTACGAGCTGGAAAGTCGTTTATAGTCCATAACAACGCCGCTTTCATTATAAAGAACGTGTTTGTCACCGCGTCTTTAGTACATACGCCTGACACCCACAACTGCTTAAGCTCATCCACCAACGGCCTAAGAAACACATCCATGTCTTTCCCCGGTGATTTAGGGTCAGGAATCAACAATGACAACATAAATGAGGACTCTTTCATGCATAACCATGGAGGCAGATTGTATGTGGTGAGTACAACCAGCCACGTGCTATGAGCCGAACTCATGTTACCAAATGGATTAAAACCGTCGGCTGCAAGCCCTAGGCGAACGTTTAGCGGTTCCCTCGAGAAGGTCGGGTACCTTATGTCAAAATCCTTCCATGAGGTACCATCAACAGGATGTTGCATCGTACCCTCTTCTGATCATCCGGTACTATGCCAAATCATATCCTTTGCTGTGTGCCTTGAAGAATACAATCGTCGTAGTCTCGGGGTTAAAGGAAACCATCGTAACACCTTGTGAGGTAACTTCTTACCCTCTGTATTCGTATCAACCCACCTACTCTCATTACAAACGGGACATTTTTCTAACAAAAGGTTTTCTCCCCAGAAAAGAGCACAATCATATTTGCAGACATGTATCGACTCA
Organism: Flaveria linearis; assembly: GCA_024085815.1. Taxonomy (NCBI): domain Eukaryota; kingdom Viridiplantae; phylum Streptophyta; class Magnoliopsida; order Asterales; family Asteraceae; genus Flaveria; species Flaveria linearis. The sequence goes on from JABSNV010001348.1 coordinate 50,309, forward strand.
TATCCTAAACCAATCTTTTTAATGTTTTTTTTGCTACATAATGAGAAGGAGGGATTTATTACCCTCAGGATGTGAAGATTGTAACAACTCAAGAAGCTCATCAAATGAGCTATTAGTCCATTTATTCTTCACCTTGATATGCATAAGCTTTGCTAAAAAATCAAGGGAAGAAAACTTAACACAACCCGGATATAATTCTGATTGAACTACTTCTAATAAGTTCTCAAAATCATCATGGATACCACTACTCTGCTCATGGAGACCGCTACTCTCCTCCATAACGTCTTCGATAACGTCAGCCATTTCGTTTGTTGGCGCAACGTTATCCACAACTACAACTTCAGGAATTAAACTTTCACCGTGATAGATCCAATCTTTGTACGACCGGCACATGCCCCATATTTCTAAATGATATTTCATTTTAACCCATCCTAATAATACGGTATTCTGACATTTCATACACCGACATCAAATTTGACCATAACTGTCGGTAAGTTTTTCGCACATATCTATAAAAGAGCTGAGTCCTTGTTGATACTCAGGTGATCTACGGTTCGGATTAAGAAGCCAACTTTTATCGACAGGCATGATTATGGAACTGCAATACGTATTAGGATTTAAGTGGATGAAAATTTATCCACGAAACATGATTAACAAAAAGTAGGACAACGGATTGAGAATTCAAAAGGGTAGGCTGCTATACCCACTTTTTGAATACCTTATCTCATATATGAACGTGCCTCACATGATTGTTTGCTTAAAAAAAATTCGGCAGCATTTCCTCTTAGCTCCCAAGTATATATATACATATAGAAATATATACTCGTGGAGCAAAGAGAAAATAAAAACCAAATTTTTCTTAAACAAACAATTATGTAATACATATTTATGTCCTAAATGAGATAAAATATTCAAAAAGCAGTCCCAAAACGGGGACAACCCGAAATTAATTACTAAATCAATTTCGGGCGGGTATTTCTAAGCTCGTGATGATTAGAATGAAGTCACAAAACCTAAAAGCTTATAACATACAATAATTGGTTCAAGTAATATCACGTTTCTTTTGTTTTTCTTAGTAATTACTTCAAAATAATCTCTAACCTACAAAATATCAACTAACTTCCAAATATCAAATACCCAATTAATTTTTAATCAACTAACTAGCAAAATACCCAAATCCATTTATTTCTAACCTACAAAATACATAAATACATTCATCAACAAAGCATAAACTCTAAATATCTCAATTACCTTAAAAAATATCTAAACAATTTTTAATCAATTTTCAACTAACTAAATAACACCATATAAACAATTTTCAACCATTTCAACAACTACTTTACCAAACATCAAATGCCCAATTAATTTTTAATCAACCAAATAGCAAAATATATTTATTTCTAACCTACAAAATACCAAGTTGGTGTTTGCACAAAAATAAAATAAAGAAACTAGAATAACATCAAGAAACTAAGTTAGTGATTCACTTAACATAAAATAAAATAAAAACAAATTACCTCAAGAAACTCAAACGACACTTAGAGGTGGCGATGACGGTGGCTCCGGCAGACGGGAGGCGGCTCCGGTGGAGTGGTGAGGGAGGCTGACGGCTAGGTGGTGAAGGTGGGGTGTTGGGTCGCCGATCCGCGAGGTGGTGAGGGTGGGGTGTTGGGGAGCAACCTCCGGTGACAATGGTGACGGTGGGGTGTAGCCGGAAATCGCCTGAAAATGCCTTAAAATCGGTGGTGTGGAGTTGGAGGGAAGAATGAAGATGTGGAGGGAAATTGATGGGTTATCTCAGATCAGAAGCAATAGCGGCGACATGTCGCCGCTAATAGTGTCGTCGCTATTGCTTCTTGTACGACCAAACCCTCGCCGTTGGATCTTCTTTTTAATGAACGGCCAGATCAAGTTCAGTACAACTGAAACAGATTGGAAGCAATAGCGGCGACTTGTCGCCGCTAGTAAGTCGCCGCTATTGATGGTCGCCGCTAATGCTACAAGTCGCCGCTAAAAACGTCGCCCCTATTGCTCGGTTTTCTTGTAGTGATATTGAGTTATAAAGTATATTTTATACTAAGCTAGTTTTTTTTTTTTGAGAATATCATGAATATTTAGTATTAAATATATATTATACTAGGTTGTTGATAATTTTAGTGTCATTAAATCATTTTTGGTAATTGAAGATTCATTAAAGACCAAATGAAAATTTAGGATATACATTAATACAAAGTTAATTAGTAGGTACGGAGTACACACTTAATTTATACTATTCTAATTGTTAGTACGTAAAAGCCACAATAATTTAAGTGAGCGAAACTCACTGAACAAAGAGTTCAAGATGGCGCCACCGGTAGTTACGAATGTTATAAGCACCACCAGTAGATATGATAATTATAAACATATATAAGGATTAGTTATGGTGGTTACAGAACTGTCAATGACAATTTGGTGGTTATGATGGCTATATAACTACTAGTGGTAGTTAGGATGATAACTATCAACCGTTTTCAACCCTATATAAGAAATCAAATTGGTCAGTTTTGGGTATAAAAAGTTTGTATAGACTAGTTCTTGATTTCATATTCTGAGAAGTATCCGATTAAATTTTAGTGAGTAACGTCATAATAATTTGATCTGAAAGTGCTACTATGAGTTTTCGAGATATACAGGCATCATGATTCCTGAAACCTACATAAAAAGATGTTTGAGAAGGTTTTATTATTAATTTAACATTTGGATGATAAATCAAATCTATATTTTATCACGTCAAGTACGATGTCACGGTGACGCACGCCGGGTAAAAAAAACTAGTTCTTGATTAATAAAAACATACATGCTTAATTTTATTTTTATCAGAAAACTAGTTCTGTAAATAATATGCCATATATGCTTACATGATATATATAATATATTTATATTTATTTATTAAAAATATTCGGTATCTAAGACTAACTATTCTTTTAGAGATTTTATTTTTAATTTTAGTATCGTTTATGCAAGATTTGAAAATTTCTAAATGTAAGTTACTGTATTTGATAACATTATACAAAATATTAAGTTTATAATATAAAGAAAAATTAGCTTTTAACAATTAAACTATCATTTATTATTAAAAAATAATTCACACCGTTGGTTTGACCAGTGATGTTCTCAAATTTCACTTTTATTAGTAATGACAATCATGATACATAATCATCAAAATATTTACACTTGATTTCTACTCGATTTCGTTCACAATATTCCGACTTTAATAAAAAGATAACTATGAATGACATATGGCATCACTACATTTCTACTCATCAAAATTTTCTCGTTTCTTTGTCGTATTAAATAATTATATTAATTTACAAATAGTTTTATTAACTCTTTTTAGATTAAAAATAGTTTTTATAAGCAATAAATCTATTTATTAATGTTATTTATAAAGAAATAATTTTTTATACAAATAAAATTTTTTAAAATATCAATATTTGTTAAAAATATGAAATATTTAAAATTAATGTTTTTAAAAAGTAATTATTTTATAAACTAAAAATAATAAAAAATGGAAGTTATAGTAAAGAAATTTTATAAAATGACATTTTTCTAAAACGGGTTGCTTTTAACAAAATGCTTAAATTGTTTTTTGGAAAAACAAAAATTTTTAAAATTGATATCATTATTTATTACTTATAATCATTTTGTATCTTATCTTAAAATATCGTTTTATAATTAATAAATTTCTATTCTATTTAAAATTTTATTTATATTCAACCTGTATAATATACATGCTTACTAAATATAGTAATGATTATAAACAATATAAAACAAACAAACAAGCTAAATCAAGTGAAAAACAAATACTAATCAAGTGTGAATTTTTTATAATTATATTATTGGATTATCATTAATAACATACTCCAATAGATAATAATATGGATATTATCGGTCAATAGATAATAGTTTGTGTTATTAAAATACAAATTTCCTAAAATAAATAACTTAGTTATGATATATTAAGGGTAAAGAGTGGGAATGTGTGACCTAGTAAAAAATATAAGGATGATCATGATGACGGGTGTATTGATACTGGTGTTTGTCTTTAGAAATGAATGAAATTCAAGGAGGTTGTTATTGATACATTCTAATTATGATTCTTCTCTTTATACATACATATAGATACATAAAAAGAGATACAGATATTAGGGTGTTTTAATAACAAAAATAGATGTTTATATAACCCAAGCCTATTCAAAAGCTCACTTATCATATGATTAAAGAACATAATTGTAGATGTTCTAATAGACTCCCACAAACTAAGGTACTTGATAATATGTTAGTAGTAAAGAAAACCCTTTGCATTTCGTAAAATATAAATCTCTAATGTGTTTGGATTTGGCTAGTACATCAAAGTTCAAATGGATAACACTCTTGAGTTTGAACATCTTTCATGTTTGTCTTTTATAAAAATCTCATTTTCATGTTGACGTAATGAGAAAGGAGCGAATGAATATGTGAGGACGTGCAAGGTCTGATGAGATGTATCAGAGGAGCAGAAAAGTTGAAAATAACAATAGAGAAGGATAGAGTAGGGCTAACAGCTTTCACCGTAGAGGTACCCATGTATAAACCTAGAGATGATCTATGAAAATTAACAAACTTTATTAAAGTTACAGTATGTCAAGAATGTTAACCTTTACTTTTACCCAAACCAAACTTATTACACTAAACATATGTATATTATAGGAAATTGCATTAGAAACCATCACCTTTTAGTATCATTTATGTTTTTCATTAATATGCCATTTGACTTGGTGATTTCACCCACTTGATTCATTTTGTCACTTTAAGCTTATACATCAAAACTATATTCTAGAACTCTTTAGCATCTTCATGTGAAGATGCTTTTGAACAGACCAAACTACAAATGTATAACTTTCTTATTTTCAAAATAAAACTTTATCCTAATTCATGTTTTTATGTTCTCTTAAAAGTATGTTAGCTGAAAGAAAAATATATGCACCTCTACGATTTGTTTTCCTTGCAAGTTTATCATTATATTATAGTATGATGCTTTCAATACAATAACGTTTCTATCATATACTATTTCCTTCACAATATGAACATTGTTTTCATTCTCACCCATGCATATTTTACTTTATTCCTCGTACAAAATATATCTTCTGTATCTTTGTAGGACATGCTACTGCCCATAAAGATTACTTAGTCATGACAAGTCATATTTCATGAAAGTGCATTCTCTATTTCGTCTCTCTCGTATAACCTTTGTACGTCCACGTCTTATAATTTTATTGTTTCTCAGCATCTATTTTCTTGCATTCATTTTATGGTCCTTTTCTTATCCATCTACAAACTCTTTTCACCTTAGTCCTTTAATGGGTGTCATAACGTCTATCTACCTCTTTACTTTCTTATATTTTTATGGTATAATATCCTACTTTTCTTTTTTCATCTTCTTATTCTCGTTCACATCCTCATCATTGTGATGGAGGCCATACATTTAAACCTAAGTCATTTTTTATCGTATATATGACAAATCATATTACGTATTCGTAAGAGTTAAATGTCTATATTAAAACAAATAAAAATTAAGTTACTTTAGTGAAATATTTAAACAACTTGGTTATTAGTAAAGTTTTCGTTTATGAACCAATCAAACTTTATAACATCAAATATACTATCACGTTCTGAATTTTATTGGGCAAAAACGTTGACAAGCTTCACCGAATTTGACACTGATAAATGAAGTCATTTTAAACTACTTTTTGAGATATAGTCGTTCCTCTAAGAAAAAGGTTGCCCTTGTAAAAGCCGTCAACTAATTGATTAAATATTAAACCGAACTACAATAAAATAAATGGGTAAGTATGTAAAATAGTAACCAATTTTTAAAATGTTGCAATTAGGTAACTCGTTTTAAAAGTGTTCTACTTAGATCACTTAGCTTTTATATTTTATATAAATTAAAAGCTTTAACATGTTTTTAGTATGTTATACTTTTGGTTTCAATTAGAAAATATTTTTTTCTATCTTTTGATGCTGATATGGAACGTTGACGCAAATTTTAGGTACTTTTTTATTTTTTCATAATTAACATGTTTTTTTATTTTTAATATAATTTTATATATTGCAAATTCTGACCACCACGTCTTCTCCACCGTTATTTACTTGACATAAGAAAATTTAATGATGACTCGATTTGATCATTTGATGATCCAATTTGAGAAAAAATATGCATGAGTGATTAAATTAGAACAATTTTGAAACTTGTATATTATTCTGTGATATTTTCCCTAAAATAAAAGTATAATAATTAATTAATTAACTTTTTTTTTTGAACGGCAATTAATTAATTAACTAATACGCATGTTGCCACTATTTATTATAAATGTTAATAGTAATTAACACCAGATTATTGTATATTTAAACAGCTAAAAAAGGATTAATAACGATAAGCCGATATGAATCATGCCATAAATTTCGGGGATTCTTTATTCAAAGGCAACTCAATTTTGTATACATATGGGACCCCCAAACTTTATAAAACTAAGAGGCAAAAAATGCCGTTCTAAAAAAAGGAAGACAAAAATATCGGTGACATGTTGCATGCTTTCTGGTTTAATTCATTTATAAATATGTTAACATTTATAATACACTAGATTATAACCGTGTAGTAAAATATTAAATATTTATTAATAAATAGTAATAAACATAAAACATTATTTTGATATTAGATATCATTGAAATTATTTATGATAAGCACTTTAGTTAATAAATAAATTTTATATAATTTTTCTAAACATTTCCTACTAAAACTATTTTTTGAAAAAAGTCATTTTTATAAAAAATTTAATGTCTCAAACCTGTTGTTTTTTTTTTTTTTGTTTTATAACTTATTTTCCGTATTTTAAAAATATTGCTTTGGAAATAAATTATTGTTTATAAATATCTCTTTGTTTAAAAGCTCTAGATTTTAAATTTTTTTATTAGTTTTATAAAAAATATAAAACTTTTGTAACTAAAAATATCAGTTTTAGAATATTTCATATATTAAGAAAAGTTCATTGTTTTAGGGAAAATTCATAGTTTTCAAAATTTTGTCTTTGGAAAAGAGTACTTTGTAACCATATTATATACTTTTAATCGATGAAAAATGTCTTTTTTAAAAAATATTGATTTTAGAAAACTT
>JABSNV010001348.1:60000-83794 GCA_024085815.1 Flaveria linearis
ATTTCAGGTGGAGAAGAGGTTAGAAGATCTCAGAAGACATAGGTCCACCTCTTCCCATGCAGACCTCCTGCAGACGTTTTTTAATGAAACGTCTTCTAAAAAACAAACACTCTGCGCACTCAAAACCTCTTCCCGCGTCTGCGTGCGCGCAGATGAAGAGGTGGGGAAGAGGTTTTTGGTAAAAAACAAACACCACCTTCAAGTCTTCAAACCTCTTCTCCTACTCCTCATTCACAGTCTAACCTAAAAAAGTAAAAAGAAACATCCGAGCCCCAAAATCACAGCCTTGTCATTCCTCCTTCATCACCAGCTGCAACCACCATCATCCATGTTCGCAACCTCCAACGCCGGCGACGCCCCAGCCGGCGCTCCTTCAGCCGGCAGTCCTCCAGCGGGCGGTAACGTTCGGCATCATCAACAGGATATAATCCCTTCATCATCGTTTGCTTCATCACCATCGAAGGCCCTGCAAACGTCGATCTCACTGAAACCCCACTTCAAATACGAATAATTCCCACAAAACAGCACAAACCCTCATCGGAATCCGATTCACCAGCCCTAAAACGATGGTGGTTCATCATCAGATCTATAGTTCACTATTGTTTCTGTTCTTGACGATCGGGTGTAATCTTGGTGGGAGTTTAGGGCACCAGTAATGTTGATTTGATTGTTATAATACTTGAAAATATTGTTTGTGTATAAATATTGCTGATAATTGTTGGCACTTTCTGCAAGCTTCATGTTGTTCTTGATCTGTTTTTAGGGTGCATGTGCTTGAACGACATTAAAGAAGAAGAGTTGTTCGAGTAAAAAAATGTGCAAATGAGAAATCATTATAAATAAGTTTGGCAGAAGTGTATTATTGTTAAAAAAAAAGTCACGGTGCTCGTACCAAAAGGACCAGAGTTGTTTAAGTAAGATGATTTTTTTTTTGAAAACAAATGTCTTTAAAAAAAACAGTCTTCTTCTTGCAGAATATAAACGTTGGTCCTGGTCTCTCTTCTTCTGTAGTAGTCTGCAGATGTGGTACACAGACTGCAGATATTTTGCTACAGAAAAAACAAACAGCACCTAATACTTTTTTCACTTTCAACTTAAGTCTCATTTACTTTAAATCTTTTATAAAATTTTCATTTTACGTCTCGATCAAACTTTCGAGTTAACATACTGCACAGTGTTGTAAAAATCGGAATAGTCGGCCGATTAATCGGCGACTAGTCGGCAATCGGTGGCTCACCGATTGGATTTCCCCTAATCGGAGTCAATAATCTCTAGTCGGTAAAATTAGTCTAAATCGGAAAAAATCGGCCCTAATCGGACCTAGTCGGCTGTTAATCGGCCTCTATTCTGCATTTTTGCAGAATCCGGCAAAATTCCGGCGAGATTCCGGTGGAATTCCGGCAGAATTCCTGCGAAGTTCAAAAATTCCGGCGAAAATTTGAAATTTCAGCCAAATTTGTTTGTATATATATAAAACTAAACATATTTATAAAAATTACATATAAAAATGTGTATTTATATATATAAAAATGAAAATTATATATAAAAATTCCAAACCGATTAATCCCGATTAATCTCTGTTAATCCCGATTAATCCCTAGTCCCCACCTCGCCGCCCGACTAACGCCTAGTGATTTTTACAACATGATACTGCAATATGTTATTATGGTTCAATATTTTTACATCGTTTTTTTCTTTTTATCGGCCACATTGTATTTTACGTTTCTTTCTAATCTATACACACTAACACGTCGTAATGCACGTGCATAGTTCAATGTTTTTTACTTCTATATTTTCGGTTTTAATATTTTTGTTTCATGAGTATTTTCTGATGTTGATGGTCGCTAGCATCGGTGTGACATTGATGCGAGTTGCACGGTTTTATGGTCCCACCGTAACGCGTGGAGCTGAATACTGGTTGTAATCATTTATTGAACCCCTACTACTTTTTAAAAGAATTATTTCACATTTCAAATTATACAACTATGATTTACACGCATACGTAAAAAAGAAAAAAACAGTAGCATCGCCCATGTTCCCGACATGGAGCGCGATTACAATTGGGAATTTTTGGCGCACCGTAGATAATTTGAAAAAAAACCTATTCAAACCGTGACATATTGGCCAAACCGTGACATATTGAAGCCTAAAGGTCACGGTTTGGTCAAACCGTGACATATTAGGCTTCAGAAAATGTTCTGCCCCTCGAGATTGGGTTAATTATTGGGAGTCGGTTTCTTGGTTTTGGTGGTGTATATGTCACGGTTTGGCCAACCGTGACATATTGGGTATAATATTTAATTTTTTTAATTTTTTTATAATATAAATGTAAGATATTTTATTCAATTTGTAACTTCTAATATTTTTATAGGATTCAAATTTTCTTTTATTTAAATTTTTAGTATTACGTACATATATAGCAAACAAATAACACTTAAAAACTAACTTATAAACATCAATTTTTATTAAGTATATATGACTCGTAGTCCTCAAAAATTGATTTATTCAATAACATAACGCATGATTTGTTTACCAAAGTTTAAATAATTTATGTAAATATTAAGAATATAATATTTAGTTTATTTATAGTTCACAAAAAATATGAACTAATGTATTTTTAGCTTTCAGGAAGTAACTTTTAATGTATTTCAATTTTTAAAAATATGAATTAATGTATTTTAGCTTTCAAAAATAACTTTTAATGTACTTCAATTTTCAACAAATATGAATTAATGTATTTTAGTTTTCAAGAAATAACTTTTAATGTATTTCAATTCTCAAAAATATCATTTAATTTATTTCACTACTCAAAAAATATCTCAAAAATATCTCAAACCGTGACCTTTTGGCCAAACCATGACCTTTTGGCCAAACCGTGACCTTTTAATTTAAAAAAATATCTCAAAATGTCACGGTTTGGCCAAACTGTGACCTTTTGATACGGTTTCTCCCCAAAGTGTCACGGTTTGGCCAAACCGTGACCTTTTGATTCGATTTCTCCCCCAAAAACACCTGCGGTGTCCCCAGCAGGACCTTACAATTTAATTGGTTATATAAAGTACCAATTGATTTAATAAAAAAACAGAGAGAGAGAGAGAGAGTGCAAATCAATTTTTACAAGTTAGCAAAGAAATACACACTAATGTAATAAATAACTTACTTTTTTAAAAAACAAGACCTGATGAATTGGACTAGAAACAATTCCAAAATATACACTCTCCGAAGACCTTCAGGTTTAAATCTGATTAATAGTATTTCAGAAAGCGTAAAAAATAAGATATTTTTTATTTAGAAAAAGAAAAAAAAAAAAAAAAAAAAACTAAGTTGAATTCCCTTTTAACATTCTACGAAATAAACTAGTTGCATAATAAAAATCCAAAAGGGCATTAGAAAACAAAAGGCGTACCGCTTCGCTCCATATAAACGTCCCTCCCTCCGTACCGAAGCCAGGGACAAAAAGCGAAACAGCTGTACCACTTCCATCTATATATACAGACACCCCCCACCCCCACTCCCCCATCAACACATTACTCCATTAACGCCATTCTTACACCTTCATCACACCACTCCTGCAACACAACAACAACAACAACACAACACAACAACATCCTCAATCATTCACCTTCAATCCTTCATCTTCACCTTCAATTCTTCACCATCTGTTATAGATACATACATACATACATACATCGAAGCTGTGAAGGTAATGGAGTCGCCTCCGTACTACGCGCAACCGCAGCACCACGACTCATCTAGTCCGGTCATCAGCTTCCCTCTCGGCACCGTTCTGCTCCTCGTTGTCGTTTTCAGCCTCAGCGGCGTCTTCTCCTGCTGCTACCATTGGGACAAGCTCCGCCACCTCCGCGGCGACTTCTCCGGCGAAGATCTCGACTCCGACGACTCTCCGTCCAAACCTAAACCTATCTACTCGGTAATTCGCTATTTCGACTCAATTACGCACCAGATCTCACTCTAATTGCACCAAATAACACAAATTCAAAACAAATCACTATCGATCTCAACTTTTCAATGAATTTGTATAACTATCAATTATCATGTTGTTATTAATTTCTTATCATCTTACAACTATGTGATGAAACAGGAGCATAAGAGAGCAGAGGATCGGAGTTTACCTGTGATAATGCCCGGAGATCGGTACGCGAGGTTCATAGCAATGCCGTGTCCGTGTGAGCCACCGAGAGAAGCGGCGATCACCGTCGGAGAGATCCAAACGCCACAGAAACCACCGCATATCGCCGTCGTGGTGGATTAGTGTGTTGATTTTGCTCTGTACATATGTCAGATTTTGGTTTGAAATCGAATATGTTTTTGATTCTTCTACATTCGTTCTATTTTGACTTATTGGGGAGGGTTTCAACGATGGAAGCTTGATTTTGACTCGGTGTGGATCCTGCTGCTACACTACAAAAGCATTTGGCTAAACCGTCAAACTGTCAAAGGGATAAATTTTGGGACCTTTGGTTTTAGGAAGTATGCTAGCTAATCTTTTTGTCAAAATCTATATGTTTTGTTACAATATTGAAATGTTAGATAAATATATATTATAGTTTAGTCGTCTCGTCTCAGTAACGTAAACTTATTGTAAGTTTGAGTAATAATATTTTTTTCTTGTTCAGAGCAGATTCACACATCTACTCTATCTACTCTATTTACTGTTAAATCTATTTTGTTTGTTCATAATGAAACTTGAATCTCTAATATTTATTCAAAAGAGATAACAAATTGAAATCATTGAGCTACGTGTCATTTAGTTAAGTAGTAATATTTGACTACTAGTTTGTTGAGTTGTGAACCGTGAATTATTTTTACTGGTAAATTCTCATTTCAGTAATCTCCTGAGCTACTTTTAATCAGGTTTGAAGTTGTGTTGTGTAGTTTTTAGAAAGCCTTTGCCACCATTAACCTATCGACTAAATTGCCTGTGAATTGTTAATAATACTAAACAATTGCTATATAAAAAACGTGACAAAGATAATATGGAGTAATTTACGAGAAGTTTTGATATATATTGGGGTAAGATGTAGATGTATGAATAATAACTGCTTGATGATTTTGTTTACAATCATTAGTTTTAATATCAAGTTCTTGGGTCAATGTGAGACCACCCTGTTAGCAAAGGTTTTTATCGTTTAAGGGAGGTTTGAGGTTCAACAGTACAACCTTCAACATAATTTGAAAGTAATATAAAAGTAAGAGTATGATGTATTTATCGTAAAAAAACTTAGGATTGGTAAAAGTACAATCTTCGACGTAATTTGAAAGTAATGTAAAAGTAAGAGTAGGGTGTATTTGTCGTAAAAAAAACTTAGGATTGGTAAAGATTTGTATGAAACGTTATTGCGATAGATTGATAGATTTTATTTGGACAACAAAAGGTTGATAGTCAATATGTAAACTGATCAATCTCAGAGCATTTGTTGATAACTTATATTGGTGCTCTTGCTTGCCTCTAGCTACTTGCCGAGTTTTTTACCAAATAGGTGTACTTGTAAAAAATATTTATCAAATTAGTGAACTTTAAAAATTATTTATTAATGGGTACATTTTATTGTCTTTATTTTTGATTTATTAGTCATAATTTTCATTGTTTAATCTAAAATTATGAAAGTTTAACATCTGTATTGTCTTCTAATTATGTTGTTACGGGATCAAACCAAATAACAGGGTCATGGTGGTCACCACCACCACAAACGGCTGTTCCACCAATGGCTCACACGCCAAGTGTGGCTCCGGTTGACCCTCCAACTAAGGCTCCGGTTGCAGAGTCGACTTGCTATAGAACAGGTAATTGTATTGCAGATTTGTCTTCTCCACTGGGGAAATACATGAATCGTTGGAAGAAACTACATCAATTTGATAGAAAAAAACTCGCTCCTTGCCGGTGCAACATCTTTATGGCTATACTTTTGTTATGTTTTTATGAAAGTATCTGTTGTAAAAAAGGTTCATATGTCAATTAAAAAAATATGGATATCATTATGTTTTTAAAGTCATGTATATTTAAAGACTGAAACAAAATCTTTTTATAATCTTATATTACATAGAAAATAAACATCAGCGTAAATTGTACCTTTTTGCTAATTTTAATTGACATTAAAAAAATAACAAAATTCAATTTAAATACTGAATATGTTGATATTAAATTTGTGAGGTTTGTCTTAAAGTGAAATAATAAATAATTTCATTTTCTAAAATCCAAATGCATATTGATCAGACAAAATTAAAAAGATTATATATAGAATTCAACCTTATCTAACAAACTCATCAACCATGAAACCTCGTTAAGACAGACCAACAACAATCTTTTGGAAAAAAAAATATATGTAACAAGTAATCAAGCAAGATATTCTATGTTCTATCCATGACAAACAAATAGTGTCTCCAGTCCCCTTAGATGAAACGTCAATTTTCGGCCTCTTTCAATTAGAAGAGAAAAATCTAAATATTGTAGCAAAATGTGTAATCATATTCGATCTATCTAGAAAAAGTAAAAAAGTCAAATAGTTAAAATTATTACTCACATTCTTAACAGTTATGTTTCCTTAACATATATTAACATATATGAACAAGGTTTTTTTATCTATTATCAACGACATTTTTCCTCTATTAATCGGACAACTTATTTTTAGTTTTAATAAAAGACATGTTTGCATGAAAACTAACTATATGTGACAGGTTGTCAGAGGTTACACGTGCTCGTCAAAGATGAAACACACCATACTCATGTCTAACGTGGTATAACGTGAGGTTGTGCGGTTCGAATCAGGGTTCTCCTTACACAAAACATTCATAATCAAACATTATTTTTTATGAGCGAAAAACAATAAATCTAAACATACTATTAAATCTACATTCACTATTAAATATACAACCCTCACTATTAAATATACAACCCTTTATTAAAAGGTGACACAATATTACAACGTGAGTAGAATTAGACCTTCTGGTATCAAACACCTACAATTACTTCAGAATAAGTCCACATAAAAATCCACTATTCGATTCATCCGACTCCCATTATTTTATTTTAAATCTAAATAAAAAGACGTAATTTACACGATTATCACACACACATAATATAAAATTATATATATTTTAGGCAAGTTGCATGAAAACTACATATAGATTTGTGCCAAACTACGTACGGTCTTCGATCCGATCCTCCCACCTAAGATTTCTTTGTTTGCTTGTGTTTTCCAACCATATTAAAGATAGGGAATTTATAATGTACATAATCTACTCGATATGGTATGATTTTTCTTTCAAAGTATATTAATCTACTCTTAAATTCACCCAACTTGCTTACGACAAAATTTAAACTCTAGACATATAAAGAAGGTGTTGAAATTGTAATAATATCAATATCAATTCATATTCAAAAACTTAATTATAAGTTAATTGACACGTTTCTTGTGGATGACATGTTTTATAAGTTGAGGGGCTGAATGTGATAAAGTTAGAAGTTGAGGGACTGTACGAGATAAAGCTGGAAGTTGATGGCTACTTAAGGAGCTGCATTGTACGATTAGGGTTACACCCTTCATTCTTCATTCCTCTTTCATCCGATTGTACTTCTCTTCTCAAACCCTTCTCTAGGGTTTGTTCATATCTTTGAAAATAAGTCTTGTTCTAGATGATCAGTTTTGTACTAGAACTCATAGATTTGTACTAGTTCTCATAGATAGATTCTCTGGGATTTTGTTGGATTGTGTTCATCAGACGAAATTGTTTTTTTGTATAGTTTTTCTTTGTAATCAAAAGTTTTATGAGTTTCTTGTTTGATAACATCTTTGATTTCAACATGGTATCAGAGCCTCGTGCTCTATGCCCTTTTTCTCACTAATACTCATGAAAGATTGAAAATCGGAAAACCCTAATTTCGTCTGTTTGGGCTTAATCCTCGGTTGCTGTGGTGACGATCGAGTAAGGCCCCATCCCGATTGATCACATATCTGTGACCGAAGTTTACTTCCGGTGTTGCAGATCGATCAACTTCCTGAGACCTTCTCTCAGTCTGAGATCGGTAAAGTGGTATCGTACTTCACATTGCCGTAAGGTTTCTTGTTCCTTCCTGTCTCGTAGCAAGTCCCTTCACAAAGAGTTTCTGTCAAGGACAGGAATCAACTGCCCCCTGTGTTAACACTTGGACTATGAGCAGGCCTCTTATGTGTTTTAATTTCTGTTAGTTACAATAACTGCTCGATTCTTGTGATATCTGTGTTCTTTATTGTTTGTTGACTTCCACTTACACTACTGTGTGGTCTTGACTATCACTGCCCCCTTTACCACTTGGCCAGTCAATAAATTGATCGGGTATCTGGTTGGTAAAGGGATCTTGTGCAGTACTGTGTGTTCTTGATTGGTATTGTCGTGCTGTGATTATATTGGTTATTCTTTTGTGTAATTGGATTGTACTATGGCTGATGATAAAAAATCTGGAGATGACACCTCCTCTAATGATGGTAGCATTCCCTCTGTTCTTGATTCCCAGATAAGTAAACTTGACTTTGGTAACCCCTTATATCTCCATGCAAGTGACACTAGTAACATCTCTATTATCTCAATAAAATTAAAAGGCACTGAAAATTACTCTGTATGGTCAAATGCTATGCAACTTGCCCTTAATGTGAAAAATAAGATAGGTTTCATAGATGGTTCGTGCCTTAAACCTGAAAGTGATGAGTTAGGAAGACAATGGGATAGATGCAACTTTGTGGTGTTATCATGGATTTTAAATTCCATATCAGAGGATCTATATGTTAGTCAAATATTTCAAAAGATGCCTCTGCAGTTTGGCAAGAATTAAAGAAACATATGACAAAGTGGATGGATCAGTTGTGTTTAACCTTTACCAAAACATTAACTCCTTGACCCAGATGGGTCATCTATATCTGATTATTATCACAAACTAAACTCCATGTGGCGTCAAAATGATACATTAACTAATCTGCCTACATGCACTTGCCAAGCTGCAAAAGGGTTTTGTAACTTCAATCAAAACTTAAAGCTTATGCAATTTCTTATGGGTTTAGATGAAGTATACCAACCTATCAGGTCTAATATTCAAACAAAAGACCCTCTGCCATCTGTCAAAGCTGTTTTCTCCATCATTTCTAGTTAAGAGTCTCACAGAAATACATCCTCTAAAATGGTTCTAAGACTCAAGCAACAACCTTTGTTGCTAGAGCCTCAGAACCCAAGAAAAAATCTGAAAAGGCTCTCCACTGAAATGTTCACATTGCAATCTAACTGGACATACAATTGAGAGATGTTATGAACTCATAGGATATCCTGAAAATTATAAAAAGAAATCAAATACTTCTAGGGCTGCCAGCATGAGTAATAATTCTGTACTGAACAATAAGACCATTCCTTCTGACTTTCCCTTCACTCCTGATCAGATCTCAAAATTACTATCTCTTGTCAGTGAAGGATCTCCCTCCAACTCTCAGATTAATGCTAATATGTCAGGTAACATCTGTATAAATGAAAACTGTAAAAGTCATTATATGAACATTATGAGCTCTACTAGCTCAAGTGAGTGTAACCTTACATAAGGTTGGATAATTGACTCAGGTGCAAATCAACATATGACTGTATCTGAGACCAATATGTTCAACCTTGTTGATGTGTCTGATGTTGGGTTGCTGTAGGGCACCCTAATGGCACTAGGGCTAAAATCATAAAAATTGGTAACATCAAACTTACAAGTGACATAATACTAGTTGATGTGTTAGTTGTTCCTGAGTATTATGTAAATCTGATGTCTGTTCATAAGCTCACTAAGGACAATAATCTTAAATGCTGGTTTGATGAACATTCCTGCTCTGTTCAGGATTTACATCAAAACAAGTGTCTGATGAGTGGTAAACAAATTGATAGTCTATACTTCTATAAGGATGCATCTAGAGGTATTCTGCCTGGGCTTTGTAACATGTTTGCTTGTTCTGACTCCCACAGCCTATGGCATGGGACTTGGCCATCAATCACACCAAGTTCTAAATATTTTGAAAAAAGATCTTATGATCACAAATACAAATAGTAATCTGCCTTGTGAAATATGTCATAAATCTAAGCAAACAAGGTTACCTTTTCCTGAGAGCTCTCATGTGTCAACATCACTAGGTGAACTAATGCACATTGACCTATGGGGCCCTTTTAAAATATCATCCAGAGAAGGCTTTAAGTACTTTCTAACTGTAGTGGATGATTACTCTAGAGCTGTCTGGATATATTTGCTGAAATCTAAGGATGAAGTGATGTGCCATATTGAAGGGCTGATTAGCTTAGTTAAAACTCAATTTTCAAAAGTAATTAAATGCATCAGATCAGATAATGGGACTGAATTCACTAATCATTCTATAGAGAACTTGTTTTCAAAACATGGAATAATTCATCAGACATCCTGTGTTTATACTCCACAACAGAATGGAGTTGTAGAGAGAAAACATAGACATCTGTTGAATGTGGCTAGGTCTCTCATGTTTCAAGGTGGGATTCCTATGACTATGTGGAGTGAATGTATTCTAACTGCCTGTTATTTGATAAATAGGACTCCATCATCTGTGCTCGATCTCTGGCTTATCTCCTTATGAATTAGTATATCAATGCAAGCCTTTTCTTTCCCACCTAAGAATCTTTGGCTGTCTATGTTTTGCTATTGCTCTTCACCCTGGAAATAAATTTGATTCTAGGGCAATAAAATGTGCTTTTATGGGATACTCTAATAATAAAGGGATATAAACTGTGGAATTTAGATAAGAAAGAATTTTTTATTCAAGAGATGTTAAATTCTATGAGAATATATTTCCTTTTAAATCTAATTCAAGTGACCCAAGCACTAGTATCAATGTAGACAGTGATACCATATTTGACTCCCTATTCATGCCTAATGATGATGAGAAGGCTAATAAAGGT
Source organism: Flaveria linearis (assembly GCA_024085815.1). Lineage (NCBI taxonomy): Eukaryota > Viridiplantae > Streptophyta > Magnoliopsida > Asterales > Asteraceae > Flaveria > Flaveria linearis. The sequence goes on from JABSNV010001348.1 coordinate 70,939, forward strand.
AAAAATCAGGAGGGATTCAAGGGTAAGTCTCAGATTCCTGAGTCCCCATTAGATACTCCTGTTGATATAGATGACTCCTCAGGGCATCAGTCTGGTGGTCACTCTGCCACTGATGTGAATCAAGGTCATCATGTTGGTAGTATCTCTGCCACTGATGCAGAGTTGCAGTTTCACTCTCAGCAGTATGATGAATTTGATGAGGGTGCCAGTGAGACTGAGCATTACTCTGTCCCTGGGAATGATCCTGCTGAATCTGAGGGAACTCTTAGGAGATCTAGTAGAGTCAGTTCTGTTCCTAAACATCTTAGTGACTTCATTGTTCATGGCAAAGTAAAATATGGCATAGAAAAAGTTGTGAATTACTCTAATCTAACCCCTCAGGACTACTGTTTTGTATCTTTATTGAATAAAAGCAGTGTGCCTACTAGCTATAGAGAGGCATGTTTAGATAAGAATTGGGTTAATGCCATGAATGAAGAAATGGAGGCACTAAATAGAAATGGAACTTGGATTCTAACTGATCTTCCTAAGGATAGAAAAGCAATAGGGTGCAAATGATTGTATAAGATTAAGTATAAATCATCAGCAGAAATAGAAAGATATTAGGCTAGATTGGTAGCCAAAGTATATAGCCAGAGAGAAGGGCTAGACTTTGATGAAACATTTTCACCAGTTGTAAAGATGGTGACTGTAAGGTGTTTGGTCAGTGTAGCTATTCAAAATGGGTGGAATTTGTATGAATTGGATGTCAATAATGTGTTTCTATATGGTACATTGACTGAAGATGTGTATATGAAACTCCTTGATGGTTATTATTCTGATTCCAATAACAATAAGGTGTGTAAGCTTGTGAAATCTCTCTATGGGCTTAAATAGGCTCCTAGAAAATGGAATGAGAAGTTAACTTCAACTCTGCTTAATCTAGGATTTGTACAAAGCATTAATGATTACTCTTTGTTTGTTAAAAGTTCTGGTAATATGCTTGTTGCTCTATTGGTATATGTAGATGACATTGTAATTACTGGGAATAATGAAGCTGAGATTGAGAAAGTAAAACATTCTCTCAATCAAAGTTTTTGATAAAAGTTTTTGGGTATTTTTTGGTACTGTCTAGAGTTGTTGTCTGAATTTGGTCTTCTTGGCTGTAAACCTTCATCTATTCCTATTGATCAAAATGTGATTGCAACTGATTTGAGCAATTCAGATAAAAATGATTTTAAGTTGAAAAATGTTACTCAGTATCAAAAATTAGTTGGGAAACTGATTTATCTGACCTTAACCAGACCTGACATAGCTTTTGCAGTGCATAGTCTAAGTCAGTTTATGCATGAGCCTTTGAATTCTCATTTAACCATTGCTCTTAAATTGTTACGATACTTTAAAGGTTCACCTGATCAAGGTATCTGTGTTAAAAGGTCTGAAAATTTTTCTTTAAAGTGTTTTGTTGATGCTGATTGGGGAAAGTGTTGTCTACAAGGAGGTATGTTACTGGATACACCATATTCTTGGGTGACTCGTTGATTTCTTGGAAGAGTAAGAAGCAATCCACTGTATCTTGATCTTCTGCTGAAGCAGAATATCGTGCCATGTGTTTGCTGGCTGTGAAGTTATTTGGATCTTAAAAATTTTAACTGATTTACATGTTCAACAAAAGCTTCCTGTAAACCTGTTTGTGATAGTAAAGCTGCAATTCTGATAGCAGCTAATCCAGTATTTCATGATAGAACAAAGCATTTTGAAATAGATTTATATTTTTTGAGAGAAAAAGCTGCAGCAGGTGTGTTGCAACCTGTTAAAATTGATACTATTGATCAAATAGTGTAACATCGCGTATTTGTATTAAATAAAAATTAATTTTTAATACGTTGATGGTTAATTCCAACAATTACAATAATTGTAATAATAATAATAATAATAATAATTTAATAATATAATGATAATAATAATAATAATAATAATAATAATAACAATAATAACCATTGTTTATAAAAATATATTTAAAACAAGTACAGGGGGTGTTTTGCAATTTATGAAACTAAAAACCAAAGTTTTAGACATAAATAATAAAGTTAAAACCACAGGGACCGAATCTGTAAATTTTTAAAACCCAAACATTCCCCCCCCCGTCGACCTCGATTTTCCGGCAACTATTCCGCGAGTCTCCGGCCAACTCCGGCGAAGCCGAAAACAACAAATTTTCACCATTTCAACTCCAAAAACCGTTCCAGTACACTCGGGGACTAGTTTCGAACTCAAGACAAGCATTAAACACGTTTAATCATCAAGATAATCGGATCCAAAGCTTCAACCTCGAACCACGAAATTCCCGACCAAAAAGCAGTCAAATTATTCCAATTTGAACCCACAATCACACCAGAAAGTTTCTTGGATCCAATTCAAATGGAATTCCAACTCAAAACGTGTTGAATCAGTCCACTAACGGCTATAATTGTTACTTTTATCTCGGATTCTAAACCGACAAAGAAACCCACTCAAACACTTAAAATAAACAAATTGAATTCATATAATCAAACACTTCTCAGTTCCGAACCTCTCTGTACTCTCAATTTCATCTAAAACACACACACACATCGAAATCACTCGTCACCTTCATCGCGACCCTCATATGTGAACCAACCTCCAGTCGAATTTAATCAAAACTGATAAGGGGCTTATAATCCCCATCATCAGTAGAAGCTTCCCTCAAATTAATTCGATTATAACACTGTTTGCTCATTCACCGATCACTACGTTGGCCGCGACCTGTTCTTCATTGGATTCAACATCAATCGATCACCATAGAGGTAATTAAACATATCACACACTCGGTTTTTCATGGGGATCAAAAGCCCCATGAATCTAATCATTAACAGATTTGAATTGAGGTTCAATTGGATCAAATTGTTTCTAGGGTTCTTCGGGTCAGGGAGGATCTTGGGTTTATGTTTAAATGAATTAAAAACCGGATCATTACCGCGGCCACGGCCTCTGGTTCACCGGTTCCCATGCTCCCCCTCAAACAGAAGGTCTCGGGTTCGAGACCCGCCACCTCCAATTATTTTTTTAGGCTGTTTTAAGCCTTTAAAATTCTGAAAAAAATTCTAAAATTTTAAAAATGTTTTTACAAACATTAAAAATTTTAAAACAACTCAATTACTTTCTGAAATTTATTTTTATATTTTATTCATTTATTTTATTTGTTTTAAATAAATAAAATAACTAATTATATTTTCTACCAAATAATAATTAATGTATAATATATAATTATACAATAAATAGATTGAATCCAATATATACATAGGTATATATTATCCAATTATCAAAACATTTTTATTTTATTAAATTACATGTATATAATTGTATACAATTTATAACTCGTGTATATACTTAACATACAATATATTTATGTTCATACATATAATCATGTATATAATTATACATATAATTATATATATTACTTGATTATATATAATTAAGAATATAATTATACATATACAATTTATTAATAAATTGTATAAATGTATAACTTACACGTATAATTGTATTAAAGTTCTTGACATAATCATTTCAATAAATTCGTTTATTTCAAGACATTTCAAACCGAATAAATTTATCAATTTAAACTACCATAGAAATCCTAATACATTCCCAAATTCCCAAATCGTTATTATTCTAACTCGAGACACCGTTCCTTAGGTTAATCATAAGGAAATCGTTGGTGTCTAAACTATCACGTCCAAATTCCAATCTCATCAATCAGGTGAGTACTCATATCCCCTTTTTTATCATTTCCTATTTGGGGGAAATCATGTGATACAATATATTCTATCATGATATTCTATTGTTATTTCATTTTCAATTCAATTCAAGACAGGTTATGTTATTACTTGCAATTACGTGAACATACTGTGATAAACTGGACGACAGTAGAACCCTAATTCAATCAATCAATCAATCCTGGCAACAATGTAGATCTACTGGTTTGGATAACCCACCCCATATGGCTTACGAGTGGTGATTGTGCCAGAGGCAATTAGTCAATCTATGGTGTTTGTGTGGAGTCTATTATATGCAAGTGTCAAGTCAAGGGGTTGATATTGTGTCGGTTTATCTATATGCTTCGCGGTTGCCATATAAGTCTTAATATTACCTTGTGAATTGAATTACAATCGATGGATCAATCAATCAATCTATATGTATATTCAAAACTGTGATTACTCACCAGCTAACTCGTTAGCTGACTTTATTTTCTCACATGATTTCAGGTTAAGCAAGATAGTGGACTTCTACGTGCTCATCTAAGACACGGACCTAGTTAAAATGAAAGACAATTATTATTTGTGGTTTTGATTGTTGTATTTGTGTATGTTGTACTTATTCTATCATGTAATCTGATTTTAATATTATTTCCACTATTAGACAACCATGTGTTATGAACAATCCATCATTCCCTCGTCCGCTCCGATGATTCCGTCGTCGGTCGGGGTGTGACAGATTGGTATCAGAGCCATGGTTATAGGGAATTAGGTTATTAGAAATGGAATGACCTAGACTATAACTAAGTACCTTTACACATGAGTCCTCTCATGTATTTTATATGCATAGATAGGATTATATATGCTTTACATGTTTATACTTATGTTGATTATCTGCCTTATGTGATTCTCCTTACACTTTGAATCTATCAATATACACACGAATCTTAACTCATATTCTAAGGCATTGTGTGCCTAATTCAAGTGATTTCAAACTCCAAAACTCGATTGTTATTCATGGTTTTCAAATCTCGTCAAAGTCCGTGTCACACGACCGAGAACATGCAATGCTGGAAGAGTGGGATACCCGTATCTTAAGGTGTTCTGTCTAGGCAAGGTATTTCATACAACTTGATTACCTTACCTGGGAACCCTCGAGATGAGTATTCGCTTATAGGTACGCATGTCCTCGTGCTGGACACAAATACTTTGATAAGTCAACGTATTCGTTTTGGTTTGCGAACCGAACGTTTACACTCCTAATCTCTCATAGTTGTTTTAAACAATCTCATTAACGATTTTATTATTCTGAAAAGTTTTCAAAACCAATTACCCGTTACTCATAAAGGTTTCTTCGTTCCTTATTATACAGCATGTCTTCTCGTCAAAACCGCTCCCGATCTAGAAGCTCTGGCCGCAAGATTGCTGCTATGGTGGCACGGGAAGTTGCTGCGGTTATCCCAACACTGCTTACACATCTGAACCAAGGCAACAATGCTGTCCAAAACACAACTGCACCAACACTGTCCAAAACCCAACTGCACCAACCCTCCCAAAACTTGTACTTACAAGCATTTCAATTCCTGCAATCCCACTAAGTTTAGCGGAGCCGAAGGTGCCACTGGTCTTCTGCAATGGTTCGAGAGTATTGAAAACACGTTTCTTAACAGCGAATGTCCTGAAATCTCAAAGTTCGCTACGCTACCAGTGTTTTCCAGAAGAGAGCTTTAACTTGGTGGAACGGGGAGAAACGAACCCGTGGCACTGATGCTGCCCTGGCATTGACGTGGGCTGAAGTAAAGGAACTCATGACACGAGATTCTGCCCACGAAATGAAATCAAAAGACTAGAAGCTGAATTCTGGGATTTGGCTCAGGAAAGCGGCGAGAATCTGGCTTACACCAACCGTTTTCACGAGTTGAGTCTCCTGGTTCCTCATCTAGTTACTCCCTCATCTCGAGCTATCGAGAAGTACATAGGTGGTCTCCCTATGCAAATTCAGGATACCGTGTGGGGTAGGAACCCTACTAACTTGGCAGATGCTATCCGTCTAGCAGCTCAGTTAACCGACAACCATGTCAAGGCCGTACCTTGACCAGGAAGGGTGACAAAAGAAAATGGAGAAGCCTTCTACTGAAACAACCAAGGAAGACAAGCCTGAAACTTCCAGGAACCGGAAGAGGAAGGCTAACTCTCAAAACTTTTCTGTAATTACCCCTGCTGTTCCAATCAACCAAGTCGCACCGACCTATCAACCAACCATGAATAATCAAGCCCCAACAAAGAAACCTTACACCGGGCCATTTCCACAATGCAACATCTGCAAGTATCATCATCCTACCGGTGCTAAGTGTCGTCAGTGCACCAGTTGTGGTCGTTTTGGCCATACTTTCAACATATGCAGGAATGCTGCTAAGGCTTTGTAAATGCACCAGTTCAACAAAACCCTCCTGCAATTGCTCAAGTTCGTGCATGTTATCAATGCGGTGATCCAACTCATTTCCGTAACCGATGTCCTCAGCTCGTTAATGCCGTACCCGCAGCACAAGGCGTGCTTTTAACATCAATGCCCAACAAGCTCAGGCTGCCAATGATGTGGTGAATGGTACGTTCCTAATCGATCATCAATATGCTTCAATTTTATTTGATACCGGTGCCGATAAAAGTTTTGTATCCTTAGAATTTGAACCTTTGCTTGTTAATACCCGAACTAAGTTAGGGAAGCCGTTTACAGTAGAAATGGCTGATGGAAAATCCGTCACAATTGATTCTGTCATCCAAAATTGTACCCTTAAACTTAGTGAACACGAATTCCTGTCGATCTTATACCGATGCCACTTGGAAGTTTTGACGTCATTATAGGCATGGATTGGTTGTCAAAGAACCATGCTGAAGTCGTCTGTTTCGAGAAAATCATCCGGATCCCTCGCGCATCTGGAAGTGTCTTAAATATTTACGGGGAAAAGCTTTCCAAGGGATTAAAACTCATGTCCTGCACCAAAGCTCAAAAGTACCTCCGCAAATATTACGTGGCTTTCTTAGCTCATATCGTGAAGGCAGATGAGAACCGAAGAAGATTGAAGACATTCCGGTTGTTCGAGAGTTTCCTGAAGTCTTTCCCGATGATTTAACCGGTCTTCCTCCTGTTCGTCAAGTCGAATTCCGTATTGATCTTGTGCCTGGCGCAACTCCAGTAGCAAAATCTCCCTATCGACTTGCACCATCTGAGATGCAAGAGCTTGCTAGTCAACTTCAAGAGCTCTCCGATAAAGGCTTCATTCGACCAAGTTCCTCGCCCTGGGGAGCCCCAGTTTTGTTTGTGAAGAAGAAGGACGGTTCTTTTCGAATGTGCATCGACTACCGGGAGCTTAATAAGCTTACTATCAAAAACCGTATCCTCTACCCAGGATCGACGATTTATTTGATCAGCTTCAAGGAGCCTCTCATTTTTCCAAAATCGATCTCCGCTCAGGTTATCATCAATTACGAGTGCACGATGATGATATTCCCAAGACAGCTTTTCGCACAAGATATGGCCATTACGAGTTTACAGTAATGCCATTCGGGTTAACCAATGCACCTGCTGTGTTCATGGATTTAATGAACCGCGTGTGTAAACCATATCTGGACAAATTCGTGATTGTTTTCATTGACGACATTCTCATTTATTCAAAATCAAAATCCGATCACGAACATCATCTCCGTTCGATCCTTGAACTTCTGAAACAGGAAAAGCTTTATGCAAAATTCTCAAAGTGTGAATTTTGGCTTAAAGAAGTCCAATTCCTTGGTCACATCGTAAACGACAAAGGTATTCACGTGGATCCTGCAAGATTGAGGCAGTGAAGAATTGGGTAGAACCCAAAACTCCTACCGAGATTCGTTTATTCCTTGGCTTAGCCGTTTACTACCGTCGCTTTATTCCAAACTTCTCAAAGATCGCTGTGCCTCTCTCACCGCCCTGACACATAAGGACAAGAGTTTCGTGTGGGGACCAGATCAGGAGAAAGCTTTTCAAACCCTCAAGCAGAAGTTGTGTGATGCCCCAGTCTTGACTCTCCCCGGATGGGAATGACGATTTCGTTGTCTACTGTGATGCTTCGAAGCAAGGTCTTGTTGTGTTCTCATGCAACGAGGCAAAGTCATAGCTTATGCCTCAAGACAACTCAAATTCATGAGAAAAATTACACAACCATGATCTCGAGCTAGGAGCTGTGGTATTCGCACTCAAAATTTGGAGGCACTATCTTTACGGCACCAAGTGTATTGTATTTACCGATCATAAAAGCCTTCAGCACATATTCAATCAGAAGGAATTAAACATGAGACAACGACGATGGGTTGAATTACTTAATGACTACGATTGTGAAATTCGCTACCATCCAGGAAAGGCGAATGTCGTAGCCGACGCATTAAGTCGAAAGGGTCAAGTTATGCTTCAAAGTATTACCATTCAAACCGACCTTCTAACCCGTATACTCGAAGCTCAACACGAATCAGTCACCGAGGGCAACATGTATGAGGAAATGTCATGCGGTGCTGAACTCCAATTGGAAACCAGTCGGACGGACTATTGTATTTTCTAAATCGACTTTGGATTCCGAATCGCGATAATCTTCGAACAACCATTCTGGATGAGGCTCACAAGGCTCGCTATTCTATTCATCCGGGAGCAGATAAGATGTTCATGAATCTTCGGAACCAATATTGGTGGCCCGGCATGAAGAAGGATATAGCCTTGTATGTATCTAAATGCCTTACATGTTCCAAAGTCAAAGCTGAGCATCAACGTCCCTCTGGATTACTCGTACAACCCGAGGTTCCATTATGGAAATGGGAAAGCATATCCATGGATTTCATTACCAAGCTGCCTCGTACCGCTAGTGGTCACGATAGTATCTGGTTATCATTGATCGATTGACTAAGTCGGCTCATTTCATTCCAATTCGGGAAGATTATCGAGTCGAGAATTGGCTCGTATTTACATCATGAAATAGTCAGTCGCATGGTGTACCTTTAGATATTATCTCTGATCGCGATGGTCGTTTTATCTCTCGTTTCTGGCAAAGTCTTCAATCGTCTTTGGGAACTCAACTGAATCTCAGCACAGCCTATCACCCCAAACCGATGGTCAAACTGAAAGAACGATACAGACCCTCGAGGATATGCTCGGGCTTGTGTCATTGATTTCAGTGGATCGTGGGATTCTCATCTTCCGTTGATCGAATTCTCATACAATAACAGTTATCATACCAGCATCCAGATGGCACCATTTGAGGCCTTGTATGGTCGAAAGTGTCGATCTCCCATCTGCTGGTCTGAAGTTGGTGAATCACAGATTACTGGTCCGGAATTGATACAAGAAACAACCGACAAAATTCATAAGATCCGTGATAACTTGGTCGCTGCTAGAAATCGTCAAAAGCATTATGCTGACAAAAGACGTAAGCCCATGGAATACAATGTCGGTGATCTCGTACTTCTTAAGGTGTCACCTTGGAAGGGAGTGATTCGCTTTGGAAAGAAGGGAAGCTAGCACCTCGTTACGTGGGTCTTCAAAGTGCTCGAGCGAATTGGGAAAGGGCCTACAAGCTTGAACTACCTCAAGAACTTAGCAATATACATCCGACGTTTCATGTTTCAAATCTCAAGAAATGTCTTGCCGATGAAAATCTCCACATTCCACTCGACGAAGTCCAGATTGATGAATCTATGCACTTTATTGAGAAACCTGTGGAAATTATGGATCGGGAAGTTAAACAACTCAAACGCAGTCGGATACCCATTGTCAAAGTTCGTTGGGAGTCTAAACGTGGGCCAGAGTACACCTGGGAACGCGAGGATCAAATGAAATCCAAGTATCCTCATCTTTTCGTTTCAGCCTCCTCGTGATTTAAATTTCGGGACGAAATTTCCTAAAGCAGGGGAGACTGTAACATCGCGTATTTGTATTAAATAAAATTAATTTTTAATACGTTGATGTTAATTCCAACAATTACAATAATTGTAATATATAATAATATAATAATATAATAATAATAATAATGATAAATAATAATAATAATATAATAATAAATAACAATAATAACCATTGTTTATAAAATATATTTTAAACAAGTACAGGGGTGTTTGCAATTTATGAAACTAAAAACCAAAGTTTTAGACATAAAATATATAAAGTTAAAACCACAGGGACCGAATCTGTAAATTTTTAAACCCAAACATTCCCCCCCGTCGACCTCGATTTTCCGGCAACTATTCCGGCGAGTCTCCGGCCAACTCCGGCGAAGCCGAAAACAACAAATTTTCACCATTTCAACTCCAAAAACCGGTTCCAGTACACTCGGGGACTAGTTTCGAACTCAAACAAGCATTAAACACGTTTAATCATCAAGATAATCGGATCCAAAGCTTCAACCTCGAAACCACGAAATCCCGACCAAAAAGCAGTCAAATTATTCCAATTTGAACCCACAATCACACCGAAAGTTTCTTGGATCCAATTCAAATGGAATTCCAACTCAAAAACGTGTTGAATCAGTCCACTAACGGCTATAATTGTTACTTTTATCTCGGATTCTAAACCGACAAAGAAACCCACTCAAACACTTAAAATAAAATTGAATTCATATAATCAAACACTTCTCAGTTCCGAACCTCTCTGTACTCTCAATTTCATCTAAAACACACACACACATCGAAATCACTCGTCACCTTCATCGCGACCTGCAACTCATATGTGAACCAACCTCCAGTCGAATTTAATCAAAATTGATAAGGGGCTTATAATCCCCATCATCAGTAGAAGCTTCCCTCAAAATTAATTCGATTATAAACACTGTTTGCTCATTCACCGATCACTACGTTGGCCGCGACCTGTTCTTCATTGGATTCAACATCAATCGATCACCATAGAGGTAATTAAACATATCAACACACTCGGTTTTTTCATGGGGATCAAAAGCCCCATGAATCTAATCATTAACAGATTTGAATTGAGGTTCAATTTGGATCAAATTGTTTCTAGGGTTCTTCGGGTCAGGGAGGATCTTGGGTTTATGTTTAATGAATTAAAACCGGATCATTACCGCGGCCACGGCCTCTGGTTCACCGGTTCCCATGCTCCCCTCAAACAGAAGGTCTCGGGTTCGAGACCCGCCACCTCCAATTATTTTTTTAGGCTGTTTTAAGCCTTTAAAAATTCTGAAAAAAATTCTAAAAATTTTAAAAATGTTTTTACAAACATTAAAAATTTTAAAACAACTCAATTACTTTCTGAAATTTATTTTTATATTTTATTCATTTATTTTATTTGTTTTAAATAAATAAAATAACTAATTATATTTTCTACCAAATAAATAATTAATGTATATATATAATTATACAATAAATAGATGAATCCAATATATATACATAGGTATATATTATCCAATTATCAAAACAATTTTTATTTATTATATATATTACATTTTATATAATTGTATACAATTTTATTATAACTCGTGTATATACTTAACATACAATATATAATTATGTTCATACATATAATCATGTATATAATTATACATATAATTATATATAATTACTTGATTATATATAATTAAGAATATAATTATACATATACAATTTTTAATAAATTGTATAAATGTATAACTTACACGTATAAATTGTATTAAAGTTCTTGACATAATCATTTTCAATAAATTCGTTTATTTCAAGACATTTCAAACCGAATAAAATTTATCAATTTAAACTACCATAGAAATCCTAATACATTCCCAAATCCCAAATCGTTATTATTCTAACTCGAGACACCGTTCCTTAGGTTAATCATAAGGAAATCGTTGGTGTCTAAACTATCACGTCCAAATTCCAATCTCATCAATCAGGTGAGTACTCATATCCCCTTTTTATATCATTTCCTATTTGGGGAAATCATGTGATACAATATATTCTATCATGATATTCTATTGTTATTTCATTTTCAATTCAATTCAAGACAGGTTATTTATTACTTGCAATTACGTGAACATACTGTGATAACTGGACGACAGTAGAACCCTAATTCAATCAATCAATCAATCCTGGCAACAATGTAGATCTACTGGTTTGGATAACCCACCCCATATGGCTTACGAGTGGTGATGTGCCAGAGGCAATTAGTCAATCTATGGTGTTTGTGTGGAGTCTATATATGCAAGTGTCAAGTCAAGGGGTTGATATTGTGTCGGTTTATCTATATGCTTCGCGGTTGCCATATAAGTCTTAATATTACCTTGTGAATTGAATTACAATCGATGGATCATCAATCAATCTATATGTATATTCAAACTGTGATTACTCACCAGCTAACTCGTTAGCTGACTTTATTTTCTCACATGATTTCAGGTTAAGCAAGATAGTGGACTTCTACGTGCTCATCTAAGACACGGACCTAGTTAAAATGAAAGACAATTATTATTTGTGGTTTTGATTGTTGTATTTGTGTATGTTGTACTTATTCTATCATGTAATCTAATTTAATATTATTTCCACTATTAGACAACCATGTGTTATGAACAATCCATCATTCCCTCGTCCGCTCCGATGATTCCGCCGTCGTCGGGGTGTGACAAATAGCTGATGTTTTAACTAAGGGACTTAGTGTTAAGCCAACACAAGGTTCTTTGTGAAAAATGGGTTTATATGATTGTTTTAGAATTTGAATTGAGGGGGTGTTGAAATTGTAATAATATCATATCAATTCATATTCTAAAACTTAATTATAAGTTAATTGACACATTTCTTGTGGATGAGGTTTTATAAGTTAGGGGCTGAATGTGATAAAGTTAGAAGTTGAGGGACTGTACGAGATAAAGCTGGAAGTTGATGGCTACTTAAGGAGCTGCATTGTACGATTAGGGTTAACCCCTTCTTCTTCATTCCTCTTTCATCCGATTGTACTTCTCTTCTCAAATCCTTATCTAGGGTTTGTTCATATCTTTGAAAATAAGTCTTGTTCTAGATGATCTGTTTTATACTAACTCATAGATTTGGACTAGTTCTCATAGATAGTTCTCTGGTTTTTGTTGGATTGTGTTCCTCATACGAAATTGATTTTA
>JABSNV010001196.1:0-52224 GCA_024085815.1 Flaveria linearis
ATATGTATATATGTTTAGTTAGAAAAACACCTTCCACAAGAGACATTTTAACATTACACAACAAGAATATTGTTGCAAGTTGAAAATATAATGAGATATTGGTTTGGGGCTTTTATAAGTCCATCTCCACTTTTTCCTCTATATACTTAAATTTCAGTAGTATTATGCGACACATGAATTATTTTAACATTTCTGTAATATTACAACTTGTTTTATTTCCATTATAAGCTTCACACTTTTCACATTTTACAAAAGTACATTGGCATCATTCTTACATTCTAAATCATACACAACACCATGATTACATTTTTTAAAAAGGAAAATAAATATGTGACAATTTTAAAGCTTATTTTTTTCGCTTTTCCTATTCTGCATGCCTTTGTTTGTTTGTTCAATAACTATATCCTATAAGCTGCTTCTTTGTACAAACGGTGGGGCTCCACACACAGGCTTCTTAATCTAAAATGCACTTGTGTTTGGATCCATTTGATAGGTATTTGGTATTAGAGGGGTCTTTGGGTAATTAAGTAAAGGTTTAGGGGGCTAATTGATTGATTGGATTAACATTCTATGATTAGTCCTCCCATTGGGGCTCTATGGGGAATACCCTTCCTCCTCTTGGCTGCCCTGAAACTAGCGGAGGTCGGCGGGGGCGTTGATGGAGTGAAGCTGTGAACTCTAGTGGCATTGTGGGTAATCCGTTGGCGGATATGGCTAGTGCTGTTATACGAGTCATCAGAATCCGATATCCCCATCATCAAATGTTTTTTTCTCTGATGAATTCTTGTTTTTTCTTTCAAAATTCTTTGATGTTCCAACAATCTGTTACGATGATAAACATTCAATTAGTAGTTATAAATATGTGAAAATTAAAAGATTCCGATTTAGGTTATAATTATAACTTCAAGAAATTAATCATTTAATGTCCATATCACCATTCCCACTCATCACAAGTCAAAATTATATTTTTTTATAACTGTAAACTTACACATATTGATCATACTTCTAAATCTATATGATTCTTAACTATACGACTCGAACCCTCACCCTTATAAGAGAAAAACCAGTATGTACATAAGTTACAACATATACAATAAGCTAAAAATCCTTAATTGTCAAATTTCTAATCATCTAACAAAAAGGTATCCCCATACATCACTTCCAATTTCTATACTTGTTTGTACATGAAAAAAGGGTGTCATATGGCCTGTATGAAATTCATCAATGATGTTACTTCAGTCATTTTCATATCAATTAGACCATATCATATGACCTGTATGATTAGTCAGTATAACATTCATACTACCCGTATGATTTCATAAGACCACAATCTTATAAGACCCATATAATAACTCATAGCACGTAAATTTAGTCAATGCAACACACATACAACCTTATATAATGAGAAATATGTCAGTAATGTGTGATAAGTAAACTACTGGTGTGCATACAGTCCACCCAATAATACAAAACCAGTTTAATCATTAAAAACTTGAAATAGAAACCATAATCAATCGTATCGTCATCAAAACTTATGAAAATTACCCAATGACCACCATTGACGAACCACACGTAACAATTTCAATTCGATTACGAAACAGAGTAGTAGGTGAAACAATAAATCCAACATATCCCCAAATTAAATGTTCATACCAAATTGATCAAATTACCTTGCACCCAAGTGAACAAAACCGAAACGAATCAAGAAGGCTTCGATCGCAGACTTCACACGTGTTAGTAACACCTTTCCCTGGCCTCGGCTGTGGTCGTTCGTTCAAGAACACTACTTTCGCGCTATTGATCACATAAGTCTGTACTGAACTAATGTCCAAAAACTTTTGAATTTCAGATACCCGAATCACATCATGATATGATGATCTTCGTATCTGCAAATCAATGAAAAAATTCACCAATTACCACCATTGTAATGTTAGTCACAGAACTACAGAAACAGAGTAACACTCAAATTTGATGAAAACTGAAAAACTCAAAAACAAGATGATTAGATCAAAATTAAGTAAACCCACAAGCGATTTCGATTGAATTCTAGAAAAGATTACAATTAGAAGCAAATTAGAAGAAATACCTGAATCGCGCGATGATCTTCGTGGCGATTGAGGCATAACGAACAAAGGGGACCGTTAATACAATCCAAACAATACATATTGCATTCGGATTTATGCGAATCAGCGTGTAATTTGCATTGAACAAAGAAGCTTTCGCGAAGAAGAGGCTTCAACCATGGTGGCCATTGAAGTTCATCTTCAACAGGTTGTTCAGCACCCTACATTATCATGATCAATTCGTCATCATCAACAACTCAATTTCAAAATCAACAAGAATACACAATACCAAGAATACAAAGTTATAACACAAGATTAAACATTTAAACTCACCATGATAATTGGATTCTTGTGGGTTTGATTTTGAGAAGAACTTTGGTTTATTAATGATGAATTGTGAGAGTTTGAAGGTGGTGGAAATTGGGGGTTTTAGGAAGTGGGTGAAAGCGAATAGTGGTTGCTTTTTATCCACTCGTATAATAATAATAATAATAATAATAATAATAATAATATAATAATAATAATAATAATAATAATAATAATAATAATAATAATAATAATAATAATAATTAAAATTAAACCTAACTTTGAGCCCAAAACCTTGCCTTTCAAATAAAATAATATTCGTTAATGACATAGCTATATATTCTCTTAATAATTGTAATCATGTTACTGAATATTATTTCATTAAATAATTTTAAAATGAAAAGAATAAAAAAAGTCATATATACTGTACGGGTGAAATATACAATCGAATAGTAATGTACTAATGTATAATTCCTCCGGTTATGCGTTTAGGGTTTAAAATTTATAAGATGTATACGTAGATGATTAGTAGAAGATTAAGAGGTGTTAAAAATCATATTTATTATTCCTTCTACTTTTCAACTTATTGGAATAATTTGAGTGTTAGTATTGATTTTATTGGATAATATAGTATAAAAATTCAATTGGAATATATTCACATTAAAAAAATTTAATGTTAGCATCAGGTGATTAGACTATATTTGTTAAGTAGTTTACATAACATTTTGTTAAATAAATTATTTTGATTTAATAGTATAAAGCATACATCATTAATCTTTAGTTTAATGATGATTGGTTTTTCATTAAATGAAACTAATTTTGTTGTGACGAATTTTGTTATATAAATACTATAATTGTATATAATAATAATTTTGAATAATAACTTGATATTTTACAAATCAGAAATTAACAAAACCAAGGAATACGTGGAACTTAGAAATAACCAACGAGTATTCAAGTATGAAATCAATAAAATATGTATAACGGGTTAGGGCATAAGCATAGCTTAGAATATACACATTCTTTTTACTCGAAACATACATTATAAATACATATTAATCCCTTTGGTCGGTGGCTACAGTGCCACCGTACCAAAGGTGATGCACAGGGTACAACTTTCAAAACAAGCACAAGTTCAAAAGCACAATGTACAACACAACTTTCAAAAGCACAATTTTACAAGCTGCGATGGTTGCGGTGGTGGTGTTGCTGCGGTGGTTACGGTAGTGGTGGTGCTGCGGTGGTTGCGTTGGTGGTGGTGCTGCGATGGTTGTGGTGGTGTTGTGATGGTTGTGTTGGTGGTGATGCTACGATGGTTGCGTTGGTGGTGGTGTTGCGATGGTTGCGTTGGTGGTGGTGCTACGATGGTCGCGGTGGTGGTGGTGCTACGATGGTCGCGGTGGTGGTGGTGGTGTTGCTGCTGACTCAAGTGCCCCCCGAACCGGGCGAAATGGTCGCCTATTACACGGCTCACACGGTGGTGGTGGAGCGGGCGATGGTTGCGGTTGTGGTGGAGCGGCGATGGTTGAGTTGGTGGTGCTGCTGAGATGGTGGTGGTGCGGTGTTGGTGGTGCTGCGATGGTTGTGGTGGTGATGGTTACGATGGTGGTGGTGTTGCGGTTGTTGTGGTGACGGTGGTGAAATGTGAGGGGAGAGGAAGATATTGAAATGAGTTTTTGATTTATCAGTTTTTGTGGGTGGTGGTTGTAGTCAATGGATCTCAAATTTTTTTAAAATACAATTGAATTTTAATGGAGTCCAAATGTTAATAAATATTATTTTGAGAATGAAAATATCATTACAGATTAGCTATATTAATTACTAAATATAATCTTAAAATTAAGTTATTTGTTTAAAATTTGATACATAATTAGTGATATCTGTCTTTTTTAGTAAAAAGTTATTTTTTATTTTTTATTTTTATGGTACGAACTTTTCGCTGCTTTTAAAGATTTTTTTGCGTTAATGTGTGTTTGTGTTAACTGATACCTTTTTTAACTGCGTCAACACGATAATCACAGTTTTAGAAAAAACACCTCAACCCAAAATAATCCCGCGGCAACGCGCGGGTTTTAATATCTAGTTCTTATTATGTAACTAGGATAAGGTTCGAATAAGAAGCATGTGTTATTGCGAGAACTTACGAAAACTTGTCAATATTAATCGAAATCATTATTTTTTCTTTGTTCCAATTACATTATTGCACGTATACAAGAATATGGTATTTTATGTATATGTGTAAATTTGTAATTGTAGAGAAGTAATTCTAGTGTAAGTTAATTACACCTGCAAATATATGTGTTTTTTTTTTGGCAAAATTTACACTAGTGTAAACCTTTTTCCACTTACGAATTTAAATATATACATAAAAGATCATAATCTTCTACATGTGTAATGATGCTATTTAAAAAAAATTAATGATTTCATTGATCTTGATAGTTTTTGCAAGTTATCACAATAAAAGAGGGTTCTTATTTGAACATTTTCCGATGTAAATGAACGTTATATTATTTTATATTTATTTTTGTTCTACCTATGATCACTCTATTGATTATCCAGACGTCTATAGTTTTCAAATATACTATACTTATGCCTAACTTTTATGCGATTAGTGTTGTCATGCATTTGATGCCTTGTGATTGTTTTTCTTCAATTCATTTAGCATGTTTTCTTAGTGGCTATTTGATAGTTTGTAAATGATTCTACTAATAGGCTATCTCATAATCTGTTGGAGAGAATGTGTTTCATTTACTCATTATTACGGCAAGCTTTAATATGATTACATTTATAAGTGACTATTTCTTATAACATATAAGCAACACCAAACCCTCTAAAACCCAGACCTTTATTTATCCTAGCCATTGCCCTTTTTTCTTGGCCCTTCCTTTTAAGGGTTGCATGTCATAAAATACGCTCATGGTATTAATTTCCAAGTTCTAGTTGAATGAGTGCCACACATCCATTAACCTTGATTGAAGTACTTTCTAGGTACAATCTCCTAGTCTTTTCATTAAGCTAAATTGAGTGTCTGGACCAACAAATATTGTGTTTTCTGGGTTGTGTTTTTTGACAACTATCTGGCGTTAGATATATTGAGATCTAGAAAGATTTTGTGATGAACATACAGAATAACCGTCTTTAGATTTGCCAAAGATCTTTGGAATCCATTCATTTCTTGAAGGGTGTCTTGATTTGTTCTTGGTGCATTTCATGTAAGAGTCTTGTATGATTCTGGCATATGGGTTTGCGATCCTTATAGGTTAATAGGAAAAGTACAATATGTAAATCCATCATGGGATGCAAAGGGATTTTATCCTTTTGCTGTGGGAAGAATAGCCTCTCGTTGTAATGTGTTAGGGACTTGGAATGTAAATGAAAATATAAATTAAGGGAATAATCTTTCATAACCCTATGTAATCAACATCAACCTTTATTTTTTTTATCTTTCATAACTCGAAAGCCAAAAGACCATGGATAAAGCAACAACCATTTTATAGTGTATTACTCTTAAAGATCATATGTTATTAGCAATGTTGTTATGTATTGTGTCATTGATGGAACAACTAACATGTAGTTTCTTGGCATGCTATGAAGCTCGTATAGTAGCACATGATAAGAGCCAATGGCATAGTATTGACCGTGATAATTCTTTAGTCATGTTTCCAAGCATGGTATCATTCGTACAACATTAGTTTTAATGACTCTCTTTTAATGTGCTTGTCTACTAGACCTGAAGGCCTCTTCGCTTATGGCTTTGTTCAGGAAACAGTGTACTTGGACCAACCTCTAGGATTTATGGATTCTCGCTACTCATGCTATGCTTGCTACTTACAAAGTTCTCTAGATGGTCTAAAGCACTCACCTTGACAAAAAAAATTATTTCTAAAGAGATTCGATTCGAAAATATTATATGTCCAAGGTTTCAATATTGAAAAATTTCAAAGGTTTTCCCTTACACTGTTCGTGTCAACAAACAATTTGAAATACCTAGAGTTTTAGAATAGCTCCAAATCAAATAGAAATGATTTAAAACACTTCTTTTTACACTATTTCGAAAACCCAATGACTCAATCGTATGGATATGTAAAATACAGGATTTCTAATCTGAACGAGGAGGGAAACGGATACTCAATTCAATTCAAAGGATATGTAAAATACAGGATTTTTACATGATAAGAAGTCCTAGGTACACATACCGATTTATGTACCAATTCAATTCAAAGGTCCACCTATTATGAAGTAAACAATCATACCAAACTCTTCTGAACACTCCACAGAATTTTCACATAATAAGTATATCATTTAACTCTTATTCCTTGACCTTCATGCTCAAGATTTTCGTGTTGTCCCCTTCTGATCTCTCGCCATACACGTCAAGTGTCTCACCGTTCGGCAACGGTATGCCAACTAACTTCTCTCATCCAATGATCTCAGCACTACCCCTTGACCATGTTGAAGCTTTCATGTCCAAATTGTATAGATGTACTCTTAAATGCCTGATTTGCTAATAGCGTAGTACAGTCCCATATTATATCTCTAATGTTTACAAGTCTCTCTTTAGTCCATTAACAACACACATTCCTCGTCACTGGGGTTAAATCCAACGTAGTTACGAAGGTCAGAGTCACTACGCAAGGATCCTCTTGGACCTCGTTGGCATTAATCATGTATGCCCTTCTATGAGTAGGGTTGCCAACTTGCCTTGCCCTGGGTTTGCACAAATTGTAACCCAAATTTGTGTTGTTTCTCCTTTTATTATTAATTGATCTTTTGACCTAGAGACTTATTTAACCACACAAATGCATTTTGATAATGCTCCTGACTTCCGCACTCATAATGTCAATGTCAAACTCCTTCCGACCCTATCATATCAATCGACACAACTGGGTTCATAAATACCTTAAAAAAAAACTCTTCACTAAGCATTCCAATTGCTTAAAATTGAACCACACAGGTCATGACATCATAGTCAGGTGGTGTAGATTGCACTTATTACTCTCTGAACAAGTGCCAACTTAGCCCTTCATTGCCAATATGACAACCACATAGCCTTTCATGAATTTGTCGTTCTTGTCTACTCTAACATCGGCTAGCTCACTCAATTCTTTAACATCCTTCTACGTCTCATGAGTTTTCTCAAGTGTCTAATACGAACCATCTCATCAACTAAAATGGAAGTCTTCAATATTGCACTCCAAATGGTTGGGGTGTGGTAGCGACTATCATTCCATGAACTCTAGAACCAGCCCTGTACTTTCCCATTCGCTTTGATTTATGTGCCACAAATATGACACCACCTTTGCCAACTTAAGGATTGGGTAGGGATAAGTGGCATGACTAGATTCCACCATTACTTGATCCCGTAACTAACAATCTATATTTTGCATCTTGTCCATAAGGTAGCATCTCTCAGTTACTACTACTTAGCCCATCCAAAGTCATGACCATCATATCTTTTCTACTTCGTACTTGAACTTGGATATTCCACCATATTAGTGATTTTCCCATTAGTGTCCGAATAACACTCTTTTCCTTTTAGTTAGTAGAAGAGATCTTGATGTCCACATCCATTTCCATTTTCTTAACGTAACAGGTCAGAACTATTGCTCTAACATCCTGTCAAACTCTTTTAGCTTGCACGGCATGAACTTTGGGCATGTTCAACAAATCTTGCCTCTAGTGCCACTTTCTTTCAATTTATCAGTCTCACCATGTCCATCTCTAATCTTCTCGGATCATCACATAGCCCAGTCCAGACACATCCCTAGCATAGCAAAGATGTTTATGTATAGGGTTCCCCGCAGTGTTCCAACCACACCGACGACATACCAAGGACGATATCTAAACTGGTTACATGATATCTATTTACTCCATCCAGTATAATGCTAGAATCACTCAAAACCAATGCAGCAAGTATTATGATCAGTTTGAACAAAGCAACATAGGTACAAAGAGCAGGGGCGGACCTACCCCCATGGGGGGGGGCGGCCGCCCACCCTAAAATTTTTTTTATGTTAATATATGCTCGTTTTCTCGTCCGCCCCTGTAAAATTTTGCAATCGCCCACTTTCGAAACCCAATTTTACTTGTCTTCTTTCTTTTTTAATGAGCCGACCCGATCCAACCCGTTATGTCGTTAGTCGACCGACCTTTAAAAATTTTCCGCCCCCCGTGAAAAATTTTCTGGATCCGCCACTGACAAGGAGTCTCACTTCCCTACTTCAAATCTTCAAAGACCATGTACACTTTGAACATGTAGTCATTCCAAGATCACAAAAACAAAAGCAAGAGAAACGTCTCATAGATATCGGGCGAAAAGGTCCAGTATTATTCCCATGAAGGCTCAAGATCTATTTGTACTTGTTCAAGGATAATTAGGATTGGTGTTTTCACACCATAGATTATCACAATAACAGGAACTCCACTGTCCCATGTATAAAAGGAAGGTTCGCACTAACTGTGACTGTTATCTCATAAAAAGGTTTGCCAGATGTCGCATGCACTGCAAATTGCAATTACGTATGCACCCGTAATGGTAATTTACATTGCTTGGTCACCACTATCTCCTCCTACTAGAGTTAACATGTCTTGTTAAGTACAGAGTGTTATCTATGATTGGAGAATCAAGGATATGTTAACTAACCGAAGGTTAAGTAACCGAAGTTGTACAGAGGAATCGATTGAGAAGCATTCACTTAGGTAAGGGACGGTCAAACAAGTCCATTTAGTATAGTCCGAGATCCAGTAAAGTTGCCATCTAACCCGAATACGCCATGGCCCTTGTCTGTTGTTGTCAAGTAAGCTAGCATGTCCACCTCCCAATATCCAACTCACAAGTTGTAAATAAGACCTTGTACAACATAGCCAACACCAGCAGACAGACATAATAAAGGTTGGCTTAACGCCCAAAGTCCTTTAAAAGAATCCTTACACCCGCACTTATCATTCCAACCCAAATAATAATCAAGCGTATAACGGGAGGACATCCTTACATAATGCTTTCTCAAGGCACGCACAGGTAATACAACGACCAAAGTTATCTAAATAGGAAGATCATAGATAACACGGAAGGCAGGCAACATAGCATAACAAATAATACACATAAAACTTTCACATGTATAACAGTACACACATAATCTTATGATGCATACTACATGTGGATACTTAGGTTATAGTCTAGGTCAAATAATCCACCTAATTCTCTATAACCAATGGCTCTGATACCAATCTGTCACACCCCCGCTAGAAACAGAAACACGAGGATGCAACGGACGGGATCGTCATAACACATTGGGGGTTTAAGAGGATAACTAAAGGTATTCTCCTTAAATGGGTCATGACGTCGTCTAACACATAGGAACACGTGTCAAGTACAGTCAATTCCAAAACGTCATACCATAAATGCATAAATAATCCAAAGTTCCATTCGGAAACAAGTCATCAAAAGTATCAAACAATCCCATGTACAAATACAATAATTACGCTTCAACAAAACAAACAGGCCAGAACAAGTCCAAAAGCCTCATGCAGTGCCTATTTCTCCCAATGAGCGGTCTTGACTAACGTCCACAGCCAAGCAACTAAGTCTCATAACCTGAAAAGACATGCTCTAAAATGTCAACATACGTTGGTGAGTTCACAGGTTTAAAGTACAAATGCTTTGCCGTGCATAACATGAAAAGAAAATTGTGTGTGAATGAAGTACATAGCAGTCATAGATATCAACACAAGTCTAAGTCAGTCCAAGTCCAATTACCCGGATTATATTCACCCAAGGGCTCGCCCAGGCCAAGTCAGTCTCGACTAGTATACTGACAACAATGGTGGGGGTGTCAACCCGTTAGTACTAACAATACCTCTCCATGACGTCCAAGTCAAATAACAAGTCCAAGTCCAAGTACACACTCATGAGTGAATATCAAGACTCAACCCATGACCCAAACCACATACAATGTATCAAAGAAAACCAACACGGCATAGTCCAAAACCATGAGCATGCTTTTCCCCAAGTAAAATACATTAAAAATGGGCCGTGAAACTCACCTCGGAATAGCAATCCCCAAAGTCCAAATCTCACAATTCGAAGAGTAAGCACTAAAAGTACAATACACAAAAGGATTACCATAGCATAAAATGACCAACATAGGTGTAACCTTTTAACCCAGCCCTTAACACTAATCAAGGTTTTTTATTGCCACTCCTATTAATTTACTCTTTATAAAGACATATAATCACTTTTATATGAAAAACTTAACTTTGTTTAGGTTCTTTAGTTTCAACACTTACTGCTTAGTTTGTCACATATGTCTGATTGCGCATCAGTTTTGTATAAGCTGTTTGGAGATCGAAACGGTAACGAATCATCGCGTAAAAGATATCATTAGAAAGAGGAGACTTTTAATTAAATTTTAGAAAAAGAATCATCTCCATTAGATAAACATGAAAAGGTTATGACTCGATGAATACAGATTATCCTGCTGCCCAGATTCGTCAGTTTTGACCTTCAATTTTGTTTGCTATGTTTAGATGGCCAAACGATGTCGAAACGACACGAGACCACTTGGGTTAGTTAGAGGACTCATAGGGCTTAAATTTAGACCCAGAGTTTTCCCCAATTGGGTGTATTTTGACCAACTTATGACATGTACAAGATGACCCATTTTTCTGACAGCAAGCTGTCCAATTCATTAGTTTCGTTCCTTTGCGTCCCAAGTTCCAATATGTCTCCGTTATCAACCCGAATGTATAAAGAACTTTCATTCCAGGTTTTATTTGTCAAAATCTTCATTTAAACACCTAATTTGCTTAAATTTTCAGTCCCAAACAGTTTGTTAGATTCTTAGTCTCATGATTTGCAACTGTAATTGGTAAATTCGTTGTTTCGATTCGTTCAACGCGTCTATTCCTATCAAGAAATAATTTCAACGACTTCAAATGTTTTATAAGTCCAAAATTTCGATCAAGAGCAGGTCATCCAAGATTACAACCCAATATTATAGATTCAAATGATATACGAGTTCAGAGATTAGGGATTTTACCAATTGGAGAACACGACAATCGAAGCACTTAGTCCTTCACGATCTAACACCCAAACAAGGAATATGAGAATATTAGATGAAGATTTTGCATTTAGATGATGAACATCAACTAAATTCAAGTAGAACAAGGATTAAAATCTTTAAGAAATGATTTTTGCTTACCGCACGATTGAAGATGAACGAGTCTAGCTTAGTATATGAACTTGGATGTCTTGATTAACACAAACTCGATGGATGGCTCAAAGAAATCAGAATTTTTGATGGGTAGATGAAGAAGAAGAGAGAATTTTGGTGTTGTGGTGGCTAGGGTTTTTAATAGAAAACCCAATTTGCAAAATTGAGGCAAAACAATGGGAACCCCCCCCCCCCCAACCCTTTGTCTAATTTGGCCAAATAAAGGGAAGGGCAAAAGGCATTCGGGCCCTTGGCCCGTTTCATTCAATCCGTCTCATCTCGAAGCGCGTGTCGACTAATTTTTACACTTTGATTCTATGCGTTAATACGATTTCAACGGACTATTATATGTCATATAAATCATTTAATTAATATTTGTTTAGATTGTATTAAGTGTATTTAATAGACTTTAGGCAAAGTGCATGGATGTAAGTTTAGTTGGGTTTCAATGTAATTTTTGTGTTTCAACTTTCATAAAATCCTTGGTTAGACTCAATAGAGAGGACCTCGTATGATTACAAGCCCAATGGTCATCTTAATGATAGATACCCTAGGCCCAACACAAAGACAGAAGCCCAATAAGCTAAAATTTGAGCCCACCAAATAAGAACCATAAATTAAGACCAAGCCCAAATATGACTAAAACCAAAGTCAAAAGCCGAAAATCCAAATCAAAGCCAAAGTCAATGTACCTAGTTTGGTGACAGATGTCACACCTAGTTTAAGGTGATTTAGTGTGATCCATAATCTTATCAGCTTGAGATTTTTAAGCAAAATCAGACCATCTAAAGTTGATCCCTAGAGGTGGCTCAACTATTTTAGGGGCCTATGACTTAGTAAAATCCCGATAAACTTTTTAAATGCATCATTATAACAGTGACGTATCTAGGATTTTTTTTCCAGTGAGCACAAAAGACTGGTTTTGACTTATCATGAAATATCAATGTTTCATGACAGAACACCTTGATTGTAATATATACGTTATATATGCAAAATTTCATGTTGATTTCAGATAATAAAAAATCACATACAAACATTTACAGATTCTCTGTATTTTGCGTATTTTTTTCTTTTTAACCAACTTAACTTATCTTAGAGTAGATTTTGTAATACATAATGCAACTAGTGGCTTGAAATGCTACTTTAGAAAATGTAATAAACACGATTCATTTCAAATAGCTTATGCTGATCTTAATTTGAGTTGTCGGATTTTAAGTTTAAGACTTTGAGTTTTCCAATTCTCTATGGTTTATTGTTTCTATCATTGGATTAACATGTGTTTAGAAAATCACGTCAAAATATCCTAAACCACAAACACTCATTAGTTTTAGAATTCACATCATTGTTTTATGATGTTTTCATGCAAGAGTATTTTTGCATACAAACCGTTAAAATATATGTCTATTTCAATTCAATGTCAAACATATAATCATTAAGGTATGGTTATATTAAAAGAATGTTTAATCTAAAAAGAATAAAAAGGATTGTGAGCTTGACACGTGTTCTTCTATTGTTTTAAAGAGGACATTTTGGTCAATGTGTCAAATACATCAGCTCATTGTGTCTTATACGTTCATTGTGTCAAATATCAGTTTATTGTGTCATATATTTTACATCATTTGTTATGTGTATTAATCATTGTGTTTTACGTTTTGATCATTTTGTGTTATTTTTATCATTGTTTTTATAGATTATAAACTTGTTATCTATAACCGTGTTTTACAATCGAAAGATACATGATATACTTTTAGTAATCTAGTTTTCAAACTTATAGTGTTGAAGATAACACAATGTGTTATTTTTGTTATTGTTTTTAGATTATATAAACTTGTTATTATTCATTATTTTTACCATTAGAAATACACAATGATGTTATTTCAACATGTATTTTTCAAAAATCATATTATTCAAGATAATACTATGATGTTCAAAAGACACAATAAAATATTATGTTATTTTGTCATTGTTTTTATTGTATTAGATTAATTAGTTGTCAATTTATTATTGTATTTTACATATTAGAGATACACAATAATGTTATTCCATCATTATATATATATTTTTAAAATTCATCATTTAGAAAAAAACACAATAGTATTTAAAATTAACACAATAACTAACAAAAAGACATAATTAACTATACTAAAGACACAATGGTAAGATATGAGCTTAAAAATGTCAATTTTTGTATTGTTTTATATAACAATATTGTACTCGTTTTAAAGATAAAAAATGCTTGTTTTTATGGTGTAATTTTTATAAAAAAAATAATATTGTATATAAAAGTTATAAACTTTTTAAAAAATGAAGAAACTTAGAAAAAGTCAACACACAGTGACTATTACTAAAATATCACTCTAAAACTTTTTCCTACAATTTGATCTCAACTATTGATTAAAAAGGTGATGATTAAAATTACTTCTTATACTTTTTAGTTTTAGAAGATTTTGTATTTGAACATTTTTCTATTAATATAATTTCTAGTTGTTTGTATGTATTTTATTTTACATGATGGGCTCCATATTGATTTGGGCCGGAGTATTGTTGGGCTTGTAATAGCTAGTGGACTGATGCAACTTAATGTCTTTAATGGACTTCTAGAGCAAATGGACTTCTATAAGTTTCTTCATTGATTCTCATAAACCATTTTTTTAAGATATGTTCTTTTATAGAATCATTTACATTGTAGCATAGAGGTTTAATCTTTGTCTCCATATAGTTTTCATCGTCTTCTCTATCTCTCGTAATCATTGTCTCGTTTAGTGATTAGGGTTAGTATTGTATGACGACCTTATTAATCGGTGTGTATTGTTATCTCTTTGTGTCGTTTTCATCAGGTTGGTAAAAAGACTTGTATGTTTGTCATTCGTGTAAACAATTGTTATTCATTAATATAGATTTGGGTGCTTTTCTTGGTTTATAAGTTTAGATATGAGGTCTCTTGACACAAACTTTTAAGGTACTTTTGTCAATAGACATGTACACTAAACTATAGTAACTATTAAAACACTTATCGCTAAATCTTAAAGCACAAAGTACAACTTCATAATACATGCTCGCATTAGCATAACACAAGTTTCAGCTTAAATCCTAAAAACTCACATTTAGACCCTCTTATGTTTAGCTATTAGTATACTTTATACACTATACTTATCTATTTGCTCTTTTACCCCCTTGTCATATTTTTTAATTTTCCTCTTACAATTTTTTAAAATTTGATGTTCTATAATATTTTAATTATATTGTTGCTACGTGCTTATTGTTATTTATATATAGATGTAAATTTCATTCAAAATGATGTTGTGTCTAACCACATCGTTTTTTACTTAAAGTTCCGAATAATATCAATGACCTCGCCTCGACGCATGTATTTGAGATAACTTTAATTTTTTTAATAGGTTAATAATGTTATCAACAACATTCAAGTTTTGTGTTCCTACTTTGAGGTATCCTAATTTTCACGGTTATACGGCCCTAACCCAAAGCGGTATTTTTTTTTTCAAATGTTATTAAGAATGTTTGGTATTTGTTTTTCTTATATAAGATTACATGTGTATCAACCTTCCCTTCAATGCGTGAGTCCGCGGTAGCGTTTCACATTGATTTTTTTACAGTTTACGTCATCACAAAACAACGGTCATAATACTAGTTTGCTATAATTCTAAGACCAGATACATATTTGATAGTATGTAAATAGTGTATATAAGGAAAGATCATAAAGAAATATTAAATACAAAGGTACCTTCAAACAATAAGGGTGTTAAAAAATACCTGAGAAAACTAAACTGAACCATGGATTTGGTTTTCGGTTCAGTTTTCACCCTATCAGAATTATGAATTCGGTTTTCGTTCCGGTCAATGGTTACACAAAGTGTTGTTTATTCGGTTCAGTTATCCGAATAAACTGAAAACCGAACCGAATAAACTGAATAAATTAAGCTAATTGGTTGAATTTGGTTCATTTATGACTCTTTCTAATTTGTTTTGGTTCAGTTAACGATTAGACCTCAAAATAACTTTATAACCAAATAAACCGTTAACCGTTTTACACCCGCTCAACAATTCAACATTCATTATTAATGAATGTTGGATGATATACAAAAGCCCAATATGATATGGGCCATGCTCTTCGACACTTCGTTAAGGATGGAATGGAAATTGAAGTGGCTTTTCCAAGTAATTGACTAATTGCAAAATCTCGTATTTTTTAAAATATAATAATGGCTTTTTGGATAATTATTAGAAGCACGTAACTGAACTAACTACCAATGATTCTTAACTCAAATGTTAAGTTGAAATATCCAAGACATATAAATATTGAGAGAATTTAGGTTCAAGTCTCACTTTAAGTAAAAGTGCTCAGTGTTAATCCAGTGGGTTTCCTTCTAAAGGGGTTGGGGGTGCCGACCCGGTTAGGAAACGAATAAGTGGACCCGATTATAATCTCACACATCCTTCGAAACAAGGTCGTACATTTGTCGTTAAAAAAAACATAACTAAACTAACTTATCAAATGGTCATCGGGCATATCATTAATAAATTCTAATAGTCTTTCATTTGACGGGTTGACTATCATTTAAGGATAAGTTGGCCATGAGTTAGTTTAGTTGCTACTTCAAAACTCCACTCCCTAGTACCAAAGTAGAAATGTACGTTCAACGTGTCACTTTTAATATGTGTAACACCCGGAATTTTCCTTTCTGCAGTATCATGCGACTGAGGTGCCAATCGGTCGACTGAGACCCGACTGAAATTTCAACCGACTAGAGACTCAGGCGCATGAAAACCAGGCGACAGGGGCTTCATACGCATGGAGTCGCACGACTGAAGCTCCATACGCCTGACAACCGTACGACTGAAGGTCCAATCGCATGAAGCTCAGGCGACTGAAGTGCCGACGCGACTGAAGCAGGGGCGACTGGACGAGGGGTATTTAAGGAAGAGGGCAGCTCTTACCCTCTTCCATACTCACAATTTCAGTAAGAAAAGAGAGAAGGGGCGACCGAAGGAGAAAAGAGAGAAAAAACGTGATCCGGGCTTGAAACTCGTCAACCAACAAGTCCAAATGGAGTATTTCATCTCCTACCTGCTTATGTGAGTTCTAGAACCCCACATTTTCATGTTTTCATACGACTTTGGGGCTGGATCACATATAAACCCTATTTTTGTAAAGTGTATGTTTAACCCATTTGGGTGAAATCATGTTTAGTATGTTTAAAGTATGAATTAGGACTTGTATAAGCTTGTATGATGTCCTAGTATGAATCCCTAAGGTTTGGGAGGGTTAATTCGGGTTTGAGACGAGTTTAGAAGGGTTTACAGCTGTATATCGCGGTTGCAGTTCGAGATGAACTCCAGTCGCTGCGCAGTTAGGGTTAGGCGACTGGAGGGCCAATCGCACGATTGGGAACGACTGAGGGTCAATCGTACGACTGAGGGACGACTAGGTTCATACGCACGATTGGGGCTCAATCGTACGGCTGTAGGTTCAGTCGCACGACTCATCTTCCGACTGAGGGCTCAGTCGCTTATGTGCTCAGTTGCCCAGGTTCATACGCACGACTGAGGAGCCAGTCGCATAGTAGTCCAATCGCTAACGTTCAGTCGCATGGAGGCCATGCGACTGAAGCATGCTCAGTCGCCCAAATAGTGTCGACGAGCCTTAAAAGTTATGTTGGGCATGATGTCGATAGTAGTGTGTGTGTATGTATGATGTAGTATGTCAAGTATGATGTGGTCTAATATGATGGTAATGACTGATGATTTGTAAATATCGATGTTCCTTGTTTCGATGCATGTTTATCTTTCCGTATATTTACGTGTATTGTTTATAAATGAATGAAAAGTATATGTAATGTAAAAACAGAAGATAATGAAAGAGGAACGAAATGAATGAATGCATGCATTAATAAAGAATGAGAGTAATGAAGTCTTGCAAGCAGACAGTTGAGGTGAGCAACCTTGTTGTTGCAACAGACTCGATGAGGGGAGCAACCTTATTGTTGCAACAGACTCGATGAGGCGAGCAACCTTATTGTTGTAACAGACTCGATGAGGCGAGCAACCTTATTGTTGCAACAGACTCGATGAGGTGAGCAACCTTATTGTTGCAACAGACTCGATGAGGTGAGCAACCTTGTTATTGCAACAGACTCGATATGGGATCCTTGTCTTGCGACCTCAGTAATCGCGGCTGTATGCCACGAGGAGGGTAAAATCCTGACACTGTGATCGACCATGTGTATAGAACCATCGCTACATATCCTAGGTATTGTGACCAAGAGGGTGCGGTGCGCAGATATAGAAGGTCTATGATAGGCCTAGGTCCAGTACCACGATTACAGAAGGATGTTACGTGTGGCGATGGTACCCTTAAACTTAACCCTAGGTGCTATGGCCAGGAGGTGCGATGCACCGATATAGAAGGTCTATGAGTAGACCTAGGTCCAGCACCATGATACAGAAAGGTAAAGAATATAAGAAATGTAAAGAAAAGAGATAAAGATGAAAGAGTAAAAGATTAAAGGTATACAGAGAACGAATGATAGATAATGACAAATAATGAGAGAACAAAAGACAGAGAATGAATGAACGATAGTTAAAGATAGTGAACGAATGAAAGAGTATGATAGAACGTGAATGTTAACAATGAATGGTACACAAACGAAAGCTAATGATTGAACAATGAAGATAATAAAAATATTATCTATGTGTACGTACCTTGTGTGACCGCTTGAAAGCAAAGAAAGGTTTAGCAAAAGGAAAGTATGTTTTATTATAAAAATTAGAATTCACTCAGCAACGCTGATTATTTTTATGTGTTTCCAGGTGGTAGGTAGTGTTGCTGGGGGATGGCACGAGGCGGCTACTCAGCTCTTTTGGGATGACATTCTCCTTTTGATAATGCTGCCACGCAATGGGATGCGGGCGCATAATGCATGCAACAACTTATGTTGCATGCAAGTGTCAAGTGTTCCTTAAGGATCCCGATAAACGGGATTACCTAAGGAACCTTCCTTAAGGATCCTGATAAACGGGATTACTTAAGGAATCTTCTTTAAATTTTAGTTTTTATAAATTTGTATTAGCGGTCACCGCTTATGACTATTTTGTAACCAGCAACGATGTGATCTTTGTACAAGCTTTTATGATGAAATGAAATGTATCTTTTGAATGTTTCCGCTGAAATGTTTTATTTAAAATATGCGATGAATGACCAACTGTGAGGTACCGGGAAGGGGGCCTTACAATATGAGACCAATTATACATTTGCATCCTTACGAAGATATGATTGCATAATCCAATTAGTTATTAGTTATAAAGCTACGTTTAAAGTATATCATAGTACTTAAGTGTGTACAACTAACATTATACATAAGCAAACTTGTATAAAGAGACAAAAAAGTGGTTTAACTACAATCTCATATTGTGATACTCATTAATTGACAATTATAAGATACATCAATAAAACTTAAATAGTTATTTTCATAGACCTATATTAAGTTATGTATGAGGTTATTCTACAAAGTGTATTTTTGCTACAAAGTGTGAGAAGACACAATAAGACTAAAAAATTCACAAAAAATTTAATATCTCACAATATAAATCGAATTTTAAAAAAGTACTTCGGAGCCTCTGTTTCTCTGATTGTCCTCTTTCAGAAAAAAATAAAAAAAATAATTTTTTTTTTCATTGTGTCTTTATATGACACAATGACGTCATTGTGTCTTTTATTTTGACACAATGACGTCATTGTGTCAATATAAAAACACAATGAAGTCATTGTATCTTTAATAAATGACACAATAAAAAAACATAATTTTTATTTTTTTTATTTTTCATTTATTTTTTTCCTTAGTGAGGACGACTAGGGGAACAAAAGTTCCGAGTTACTTTTTTGAAATTTGATTAGATTGTGAGATATAATTTTTTTGTGTCTTTTTTTGATTTATTGTGTTTTCTCACACTTTGTAGTAAAAATACACTTTGTATTTGAACATTTTTCTAAATTATTAATGATGTGTTTGGTAAAAGCATTGATATACTTGATATTTATACCTTTATCTTCTACTCCTCACACAAAATAGATACTTTGTGTCGATATAAAGGTTTAGTGGCCCAAGATTGAGTTTATAATTTTGTCCATCAAGTAATTTTTTAGTAGCATTGCTTTATAAGTAGAATAATATCTTGTCACATACAAGATACAAGACTTTTCTAATATGAAATATTTCCCCTATGTTGATTTCTTATATTTTTGCACTTTGCAAAGCTAAATCAAAACAACCAACAATTTACAGACTATTTGTTCTTTTAAAAATAACTTTAAATACACATTCACTCATATTTAGAGTTGTTGAAAAGTCGAGCTGAACCGAACGAACCTTTGCTTGTGCTTGGCTCGTTTACAAACCGAACCGAGCCGATCAACTCATTTACAACCAAGTAAAAAATCGAGCGAACATTTTCAAGCATTAATTTTCCGAGCGAGTATCGAGCGAACGGCAAACAATCCTGAAAGTCCATGATCTTGATGGTGATACGATCTCAAGTTTTTATGCTTTAAAAGACAGTCAAATTTCATAGCATAATCTTGTTTATGAATGATAATTCGGGTCAAAATGCTATTGCTATGATAAATCTCTTTCAAATTTTAGTAAATTATTCCAATTACGTGTTTGATTAACATGTGTTGGGATTGCCTTCAATATCCTCGTGCTATGATGTAATAGCAAATTCCCTATAACAGATTTAAAGATTTCAGAAATCTTTGATTTCCAAAGTGGATAATTTATTTTTAAATTTATCCACAACCGGTTTCAAATTATACATTAAGTTCGTATAAGCACCCACTCCAAAATCAAGATATGTAAAGGAAAACTACCTGGTAAACCCAGATATTTTTTTTTCGTAAGGATCGAAGTTTTTAAGTGTCGTTAGCTGTTGTAATATAATAAGATTCGGTCTGATTTGGACCAGATCGGGTCGGATCCAGATCTTGAAGAAAACATCGTTAAAAGGGTCACCAAACTCTTGTATTTGCATATATCAAAAACCGTATTAAAGCAATTACTCTCATAAATGGTTATACGTGACGTTTAAAGCAATTATACTAATAAAAGTGATTATATGTAACATGTGTGAAACAATTATACACATCATTAAACGGTCCCCAAAACCCTTTAAGGTTGATGATGTTCAACATGTTTGAGAACAATGTCATCCAATAAATATACATTTAATCTCACATGAAACCAATATAAATTTAGATTGTTTAATAGTCAAAAACGTTTATCTTGATATAAAATTTTTCTTTTTTCTTCCACTAACTATTTGAATATTTGAGGACAAAAGTACTAAAAATCAATTTGGTTATAGACCATGATTCTACCTCCAATAATGCGTTTGCAACAATAGAGTTTTTTTTAAATTTCAAAAACTTAAGGGGGACGATTGCAAAATTATAAGAGAAATTGTCGGGATTTTCACGTTTGGTGGGTAGGTCCTCGCACCTCATAATGTAGGTACACTACTTTTTGGTCTGCAAAAAGTTTGATAGCGATGTAACCTTTCTCGAATCAATATCACTCCCATATATTTTTCTCCTCTATTTTTAATTTTATACCTCGAAACCAAATGAAAACACCTTAAAGATTCTATATATGTTTTTGAAGTTAGATAGTTGCTCGATCCCCATAAAGATCAGCATAATATACATGTGGTGAGTTATTATTCTGTGTTTGAATTTATTAAAGAAAACCTATTTACAAGCTTTATTTAACACCACGTTTCAAGCCTTGATGCAATAATATAATGATTTAAGACCCAAGCGTTTTAGACTTATAGTAAAATCCAAACATATATGTGGCATGTTTCTAGAAAACAGGTATGGCCAAATTAATATTATTACAAAAATGCAAGTAGAAGGTTCCTATGATGCCCTACTTATGTTTTCATAGAATGAGGACTCTGTGGGTGTATTTTTACTTTTAAAATTATAAACTATCTCGTGTCAGGACTTAAACATTGGTTTTGTTTAAAGAGTTTTTCGCTTTTATCGTTCAACTATTAATCCAAGTGACGATGCCTTAGTTATGTAAGAGGTTATGTTTTGCCCTGATTTATGCGAGTCCTTAGGTGATTCACATCTTTCTAAAGTAAGGCACATAGTGAAAATCTGTTTCTAGAGGAATTTTTATTAAGATAGTTATATACAACAGAAACCATCTCATGGTGCCCTACTGGTGTGCGACTTAGATTCTTTAAAGTAGGCTCAGATTCAATTCACACTAGGTAAACACCTTGGGTTGACCAGCTCACGAAGATGATCAAGGAATTTAGAAAAATGTTTGAGTGTAATGTGATCGTGAGGTAGATATAGTAGTTCAAACCTTCCATCTTCGTCTGGTTTAGAACCATGAGTTGGTAGTGACAAAAATCACGAATCGAATATAGACGAAAGATTAACCGTCGACTAGATTGAATGAATGAGTATGGTGAACAATACAAGAACTGGAATGAATCAAAACAATCTTACAAAAGATTATCAATGTGATGACCTATAACACTCTCACACACACTAGATCTGATGAAAGACTCCAAGAACTCAGAACCCTAATCTCAGGGATGATAATCTTAATATGACTCTTTGATCTAGTTGAACAACAACAGCATATGCGATGCTTATAAGCATATGCATCTTCACACCAACAGCAGGCCCATCAGCAGCATAAGGCCCATCAGCAGCATAAGGCCCATCAGCATCATAAGTAGCATAAGTCCAGCAGCAGCAGGTCATAAGTCCAACAGCACCGTAAGCCCAATATCTCGCATACAATAAGCCCAGCATTAGAACAAACTAATAGACATAATATCATACCAAATATAATAACAAATCAATATGTTTGTTATTGAATTGAATCATTCATATATTTCAACATCCCCCCTCAATTCAATAAAGCAAACACATTTAACCATACTCATACTCAACCTTGTACAAGAAACCATATATTTTCATATTTTAAAAAATTACTCAACTTCGATTAGAATATACAAAGTGTGTAATGAAAAACTCCATTTTGCAACGTCATAAAATCATATTAAGATGTTCATGTTTTAAACAAAACCTCCCTATTTCTATGAAAACTTGACTGCAACAATAGTTTTAACACTCACATAATCGTGATATAAAATGTCAAGACAAATGCAAACTGCCAAAATAACAACAATTGTCATGAACTACTAATATTGAATCAATATCAACAAATTGAAAACCTTTCAACTGGTGACAGAAATGAAGAATGTGAACACTTTTGGCAAAAAAAAACCTTCAATATACGACTTTTCAAACTTATAATTGAAGATCAAGAAAAAGACAAACACTTATACTTCTGAAGTTTGAGAGACAAATTTAGTTTGCCTATCAAGAGATCAAAATATCACAGCCTGATGTTAATACAAGAATCTACCATAGCTAGCAATTTTACATTAAATTGACTAGCTAGTAAGAAAGAACACAATCAAAAACACATAAGCTATCAAATATTTCAAAGACAACAAATTTCATATGACATAGTTATCCATTATACTTTCAACTAATGAATTTTGGATCCAACAATGAAAACGAACAACCACAAGAACTGTCAAATGACACATAAGTGAATGGGTAATTATCACAGAAGAGAACAATCACATGACATAATATATTTTTATCACATAGAATGATATGATTGAATAACATATATCATGTATACATATGATGAAACATAGAGTCGCACAACTTCCAAGATAACAACATGTCACCAGACATAAACCACTTTCTGTAACATTACAGAAAAAGAGAAAGAAACCAGACCCTGATCAGAAATAGAGAGATCAGAGAATCATATACTTCTAAAAGAATACAAAAATCATATTTGATAAGAGAAAAATAAAAACCACATGGTTTTCTAAGAAAATATGACTTTGTAAAACAACGGACTTCAAATTGAATAGTAGACTTTGAATCTACATCCAAAATGAACCAAATCATATGCCATAAGGCATAACATATCAGAAAACTAACATTCAGATTAAACATTTAATCACCACAAATAAAAACAATCATACGCATTTCAAATTATCACAGAAAATATACGATTGCATAAGAGATATCAAATATAAATCTGACAAGACATAAAGTCACAAGACTTTAAGACAAAGACATGTACCAAATTTTGGTAACACCATAGAAGGAAAAACCAATCAGAATATCTGATAAAGACAGAAGGAATCATGATTCACTAAGATTATCAGAAACATATCTGATAAGAAAGATTAAAAACCACACGGCTTTCTAAGAACTCAAAATCACATCTGAAGACAAGAACAACAATGCTAGAGAGAAAATTTTAACAAAGACAATATCAAATTACAACTTAGTGTTGATAAAGAACCCTTACAAAGTTTACAATTCCCACTTCATATATACAATCAACATATAACACAAGCTATACAATATTTTAACAATGATAATTTTCTCCCAACATATTCTTAATCAAAAAATGAATTTTAGATTCACCATCGACAAAGAACAACTACAGCAGTGCCACAAAAGCACAAGATAATTTTCTGCAATTATTACAGAAAGAAAGAAAGAAAGAAAGAAATCAGAGGAACACATTCTGATTAAGACAAAGAATTTGTGAAGAACTTAAAGACTAATTTGACTTGATCAAAACTTTTACAACTTTACAAGGAACATATTAAGAGAGCACTTGTAAAGAACATAAAGACTAATTGATCATGCAAAAACTTTTACAACTTCACATATAAGATCGAATCACAAGATTCAAGATACAAGTCTGATAACAATAAGAAT
Organism: Flaveria linearis; assembly: GCA_024085815.1. NCBI lineage: Eukaryota > Viridiplantae > Streptophyta > Magnoliopsida > Asterales > Asteraceae > Flaveria > Flaveria linearis. The sequence continues at coordinate 24,441 of JABSNV010001196.1, forward strand.
AGCATACGCTATACCAGACGAGAAAGACAGCCATACAACAATTCTAGTTGAACACAAAATCATAGATTTGCCACCAGAAAAAATATATCCCTCACCTAGGAGAACATACAAGGCTATCAAAGACATTCAAGAACAATCTTGACAAATAATTGGTTAAAATATGTGAACTACACAAATCATTTAACCAAAGACAAGATTATAGACAAGATATACGAGTCAAGCAACCATCATGAAACCAAATATACTCGTAATACACCAAGTTCATGAACATATAATGTCATAAAGACTTAACAAAAAAACTATCGACCGTATTATTGGTTTAAGATTGACAAAAATATCATGCAACTTGAAAATGGAGATGTAAATTAGAGATGGGTTTGTTAATCAAATCTTCATCTACAGATACCAAAATCAACATTGAGCACCAGCCACATATAAGGCGAAACCATTAATCAAAATATAAAGCTAAGAAACAGGTCGAACATTCGATCTGAAATTCAAATCAATGAACATCCAAAATTATCTGCAATAGACAACCAGCATCTGAAATTCAAATCAATGAACATCCAAAATTATCTGCAATAGACAACCAGCAAGATGAAATACACACAGATGCAATCAAGAAAGATAAACAAATTAACACATTCACTTCATATACGGCCGAAACTGTTACCACAGAAGACATTTAATACGCATCAAAACGTGATCGCAATTAATCAACAACAAATTCCTTCAAAAAAAGATTTTTATTGGTGGGTGAAGACTTCGAATTTTGTGTAGCTGAAAGTCGCGAAGAAGAGGGACGAATCAGAGCGATGGTGGCGGAGGAAGTGAGAAGAAGACTAAAGATCAATACGATTGCCAGTGTATTCATCACACCATCGCTAGATTTCAACATTGACATCAATTGATAAACTGGCACAGTGCAGGTCGCTTTTAAGAAATTCTTTAACAGAGTAAATCACACATAAGAATAAGATTGGATCATATTTGACATAACCCCCTCTTAATCTTATTCTGAATTTGGGTAATTGACAGCAGCAAACAATTATCATATAAAGAGTATGAATACCAGTCACAAGTTATCAAGAAAAACTATTTTCTATTGTTAAAAAAACACTTACCAATATATGAAAACGACAGAGTCTCACATAATACGATTTAATCATTTATCAAAATTATTATATACGCCTGTTTTAAAAACATTAAGTTGTTAGCATTTATAATAAAATTGTTATACTATTTAAAATACACAATTTTATCTCATACAGCAACACAATAGAATAAAGTCTTCTCCCCTTTTTTGAAAACTTTCCCAGCTTTTATTTCAACTCTAAGCTGGTCCTTTTTCTCTTAGCCAATTAAAACTCTTTTAAAACAAAGTCATACGTTGCATTATTTATCATTCTGATAACTATTATACTATTTGATGTATGCCATGCCAAACAGTATGTTATATAAAATAACTTTACACACGAGATGAGAATAAAAAACACAAGAAAGACTTTATTAGACACAACTCTTTATACAGCTTTAAATCAACCTAAACTTTTGTTCAAGATTAACCCAAAACCGGATTGACAAGAAATTTATAATCCATAACAAAACTTTAGAGTTCAGACAAATCACATCTACATTCTATGCTTATGAGTAGAAACCTGACAACCAACTGGTCATACAAAAATAGTACTAATTATATACTAGATACCCAAACAATAAATGAAAGTTGCACACACAGAGTATAACAGTGGCAACTAAAGCATATTCAGACCTAGACCATCAACAAATTACTACGTAATATGTCTATGCAATCACACAAAACAGAGACGTCTCTCCCTCTATGTCAACATTAATGCAGTTAATTCTCAACCAAGCCGAAAATGCCTAACAAGAAATAAAACATGAGACAAGAGACTTTAAAATTTTTGATATGAAGAACTTACATATCTCCAAGCATTATAGCATCAGGAAAACCTCACACCAAAAATTATCACCAACTTGAGAGAGCTCCATTTCATGCACATGAAATTCCTCCACAACTAGAAGCTTTATAATATGCCAATCACCACTAACCCAGAATCTAGCAAAAAACAATCGAACAGAAACCCCTGATCTTCAAAGAATTTTCCTTTTTTGCTTTGAAAAAAATAACAATCGAAGCCAAGACATGCAATAGTAGCCAGATAACGCATAACCAGAAATGAACCAAGATCTGAGGTCCCGCAATGAAGTAACCATAACACTGTAGACAAAAGAACTTTGATCTAGGGTTTCAACCCAAATGACATCCCTCATCATTTCAGGAGACATATCTTCATAAACCGTTCGTGAACGATATTGTGGAGGTCCAGTCTCAGGGTCTCTCCTCCAAGCTTGATAGCTCATACTCGAAGTCGATCGATCCATCATCGAAATCCAAGCCGGACCTCCATCTTTCTCCTGAACAAGATTGAATATGTGCTGCAAATCACCTTCTCCCACAAAATTCTTACTCTCACCATCCAATTTGGAAGAACTGTTATCAGACAACAAGTTTGACTGAAGGACGAAGAAGCCGAGACTTGCACTCGTGAGACCAAGAACGAAGGCTTGCACTAGCGGTTTTCGACTTCAAACAGCACTCAAGAGGCCGAGACTTGCACTAGTGAGACCAAGAACGAAGACAATGCATCAGATCTAGAGTTAGGGTTTCAGATTTGAAAACCATAATAGGAACATATCACAATTACGAGCAGCGGTAGAACACCAAGATCAGATCGAGCACTCGATTAGAGCCATTGGGCTCTGATACCATGACAAAAATCACGAATCGAATATAGACGAAAGATTAACCGTCGACTAGATTGAATGAATGAGTATGGTGAACAATACAAGAACTGGAATGAATCAAAACAATCTTACAAAAGATTATCAATGTGATGACCTATAACACTCTCACACACACTAGATCTGATGAAAGACTCCAAGAACTCAGAACCCTAATCTCAGGGATGATAATCTTAATATGACTCTTTGATCTAGTTGAACAACAACAGCATATGCGATGCTTATAAGCATATGCATCTTCACACCAACAGCAGGCCCATCAGCAGCATAAGGCCCATCAGCAGCATAAGGCCCATCAGCATCATAAGTAGCATAAGTCCAGCAGCAGCAGGTCATAAGTCCAACAGCACCGTAAGCCCAATATCTCGCATACAATAACCCCAGCATTAGAACAAACTAATAGACATAATATCATACCAAATATAATAACAAATCAATATGTGATCGTGAGGTAGATATAGTAGTTCAAACCTTCCATCTTCGTCTGGTTTAGAACCATGAGTTGGTAGCCTCTTGTGACGTTCTCGGACGAGGGTGCCGCTTGCTAGTTAGTGAGTCCGGTAAACAAGTTTATATATATAGAAACACAAAGGAAACAAGAGTACGATTCATTGATTATTGCATGGCTTTTTTCGTGAACATAATAGTACTTGGGTGTACATAGGCGAAACTTACTATGGGCCAGGGGGCCCTCGCCCCGCCTTTTTCTTTTTATCGGTAGTGTTAATTTTCGACTCGGTAATGTAAATTTTCGATCCGGTAGTGACAAGTTTTTAATAAATATAGAGTTTACTCCGGCCTCCTTTAAGTTGTGGTTCAAGCTTCGCCACTGTGCAGGTGTAACTTGATGTGATCTAATAATTGTCACCAACTCACCATTGATATGTATGCTAGTTTCATCAAAGACACTCAAGCAGGTCATGTCGATGATTACCTTCAGTTATTTGTCATTTTTAGGGGATCTTAAAAAATTATTAGATGTAAATCTGCGTGTTGCGGGGGTTTTGATGAGCTGGAAAATTTGTAACGCTCGGTTAACACTTATGTCGGCATGTAGGAAAAAGAACGTCACAACGAATAAAACAATAGTGTGAGGAAAAAGAACGTCGTAACGAATAAAATCTTCGTTCGCGGTTGATACTATAGTTTTCTTGTAGTGGTAGTTTTGATTAGTTGTACGTTTGTGCTATGATTAAAATATAACTCGAAACGTATGATAAAAGTGATTAAAAACCAATAAAAGTTTACATTTAAACGTATGATAATAGAGGTTATATTGTAAGCTTAATTAAAGTTGATGAGGAAAAAACTGTATAGCTAAATCCTAAATATAAAATTTGTATTTTTTTAAAAAGATAAAAAGAGTTAATTACATAAATAATGCATGAGGTAAAGTCGTTTTTCAATTTTAGTACTCAAGTATGGTTTATTACAAAATAGTCCACTAAGTATGCTAAGTTGTAACAAAATCGTCCCCAACTTGAATGGACGTTAACTTTTTTCGTAAGTATATGTGAAATGACATTTTTACCCTTGTCTTCCTTCTCTCTTCATTCTCTTAACATGGATTGCAAACGCACCACCACCACCACCACTATTGAAGTAGTACAACCAACACCATATCTTCTTCATCCTCAATAGTTCGACCACCCCACTACCATAGCACCCCTCTTCGACAGTTACAACCACTACAAATACACCAGACACTTCTAACTGTCACCACCACTACACACCTTCAACAACTGATCATGGGGAATTTAAGGAGGTGGGGGTTGATAGTGGTGGAGGCGGTAGGTGTTGGCAGTGGTGGAGGTGGTGGTTGTTAGAATGGGTGTGGGTGGTGGTGGAAAGGGTTATGAGAAGGGGTACAAGGGTCATTTCACACATACTTAACTAAGAAAGTTAACGTTCATTCAAGTTGGAGACAATTTTGTTATAACCTGACATATTTAATGGGCTAGTTGTAATAAACCATACTTGTGGACTAAACTTGAAAAAAAGATCTTACCACGAGAACCATTTATGTAATTAACTCAAATATAAATTTGATAAATCTATATTGTAGTTAAACTAAAATTTCTAAAGCTATGATACTTATTTTAAAATAAATAAATAAACTTAAGATCAAACTTTACGAAAAATTTATAATCAATACAAAATAATGAAGATCACGATGCAAATAACTAACAATATAACTAATTGTTCAAGATCATCGATATTTGGTTAACCAAATTAAACCACCATTGCAGTTTCTTGGAGAAATTCAAATGAACCAAAATGTAAAACTATATTTTAATATTCTAAAATTAAATATGTAGCGAATAAAAACTATATTATCCTTAGGAATGTGAGAAATCAATATATTACATTTTTTTTTGAAAGAAGAAATCAATATATTACATGAAACACCAATCCTGTTAGACATCAATTCTAGAAGGACAAAAAGCGGGATGCGATGATAAATTTGTAGTTGATTGAGGTTTTGATAGAGACAACATATACATTTATCTAACCTGTTTTAATTGTTTATGCTATAGTAACCCGTGTGTTACACGGGCTGAATAAATAAAAAATTAATATAATAAAATTTATTAATTATAAAATAATATTTTAAGATATAATATCACTGAAATTATGTATTATAAATGACTGTAAGTTATAAAATAGTGATATCAATTTTTTAAAACTTTATTTTTTAGAAAAAAATAAATAAACGTTTTGTTCTAAAACAAACCGTATAAAAATGTCATTTTTAAAAATTTTCTTATTATAACTTTTAAATTTAATTATTTTTGGTTTTAAAAAAATAACTTTTTAAAAATACCAATTTTAAATATTTCGTATTTTTAAAAAAAGTCTTATGCTATAAATAAATTTATTATTTTATAAAAAAATTATTTATTTAGAAATAACATTAATAAATAGATCTCTTTATTAATTTATTAAATCTAAAAAGTGTTAAATAGTATTATTGCTAATTAAGATAATTATTTAGTAGGAGAGAGAGGCGAGAAAATTTTAGTGAGAATGATTGTAATGTTGACACGTGTCATCTAAAATGCCCTTTTATTAGAGTAGGAAGATTTGATGGTGGTACACTTAACATTAAAAGAAGCTTTACCAATGTAATTTAAAAATGCATGTATATATCATTAGACCCAACCACAGTAAGGTTTTATTGAATGATTTTTCTCAATCGATATTGAATCGTGACGGATTTGTGAAATTTTTTTACCGTAATTATTAAGTTTTAGTATTTAAATTATTGAGAAAACTATTATGGAACCAATCATGTCAACAGAATTAATCAAAATTTCACTAAAGACTTTCCCCTTCCTTGCTTCATACATAATTAAACGTGTGATGAATTTGTTTGGTATAAGAAAATGGAATAGACGAATGAATGTAATGAATAAAAGAATAAAATGAATTATTACATTATATTGTTCTGTTTGGTTACCTATGAAAATTAAATGAATCATTACTTTATGTTGTTTGTTAAATAGGGAAAGAAAAAAAGAATGGAATACAGAAGTGGTTATGGTGGTGATGAATGGTGGTGATGACTGGTGGTGGTGGTGGTCAGTGGTGACCAATGGTGGCAGCCTGTGGTGGCCGGAGGTCACCGATGGCCCATGGCGATGCAAGTATGCGAAGTTTGCCATCAAAGCGCAACATTGTGCCCATCGCCTTGCACCTGGTCTAGCATCCATGCCCCGACATGTGTTGGCAGCCATTGGGTGTTCCTAACTATATAGGAAAATATTCTCATAGAAACTTCCACTTATGAATTCATTCAAGATTTATTAGTCTTCCAATGTGAGACAAGAAAGTTTTATACACTCTACCATTTTAAGGTTTGTTTTGTCACTTCATCATTGTCAGACAAATAACCACTTCCACTTATTATATCAATTTCGAGTATCGATATCTCAGTCATATTAGTTTCGTTTTGGACAAAGTTTGATTCATTGTGAACCTCTCATATAGAAGAATAAGAACTCACTAATAAATAATTGTTTTATTAACAAATACAAATAATTATTAATGTTCAAAACAAATAAAAAAACCATATTTTTCACTATAATTTTCATAAATATTAGTTTCGTTTTGTGTCATTTAAACTAAGGTCAAGTAAACCCTACGCCGTCTACCTAATTCCGCCCTTGTACGTTGAATATACTTAACTAACTTTAGTAAACCCGTGTAATACACATGTTGAAAATATGAGAGCAACATCGTTTATAAATATATAAATATTTCGTATGATTAAGTTACGTATTACTATAACAATAAAAAATAAAAAGTTACATTTATAAGTTATAAATATTCGAATACTTTTTTGAATAATATAACATACAATTGAACCATGTAAAATTAAAACCAGTTGTTTTAAAATCACACTAACTTAAAATATATAAATATCATAAAAAATTGTTCTTTTTAGTTTTTTTTAAATTGAATCTTATTTGGCTATAAAATATGTATAGTTCAAAACAATATGATTACACAATTAAGTTCATAATATAAAAATTAAATTGAAAACAAAATAAATTATTACTATTAATTGACTTTCTTAAAATAAAAAAAACTTGACTAAAATAACATATTGGTTTAGACGGATTTTTTTTAAAAGTAATATGATAGTGTCATGTGTCATACTAGTTACTCTTTTATTATATACTATAGATAACGTTTTCGATCTTTCCTTAAACATTTAAAGTTAATAACAATTTTCATTTAAATATTTTGTGAAATGAAATGAAAACAAAAATGAATACATGGTTACAGGTTACTATTAAAGAATAGCAGTCTTTGACTAGCTATAATTAACAATCTCAATTCATCTTCTAGATTTAAGGATGTATTGTATTAAATAATTATAAAAATCACGTTTTATGTATTTTTAAACTTTTGATTTCTTATAATCTAATTTTAATTTTATTATACCATCAAAAACACATCGAATTTGCAGCTTTGTGAAATGCCAAATTTGATGACTGAAAAAGGGATTTGGAATGAGAATTTATATGCTTGTATTTTATGTTTAGGTAGAAAAAAGAACACGTTATTGCTGACAAGTGACAACTTGTCACAATTTTTAATTTGTTTTATTAAGAATATAATATTATGAACCTTGTTTTAAATTCTTAGTTTTCAATTCCTTATTAATAACGATTTTCATTAATTTATTATTTGTTTCACATTAAACTCTAATCAAGTATTTGTTTGAGACTTCAACTGTTTTTGGTTAATTTTGTTTTTTAATTTATTAATCACTTTATACATATGTTGTTTATTGTATCCTAGATAATTTAGATATTGATGTTTAAAAAACAAGAGTATATTACAAGTTTAGTCCCTGCAATTTCATAAAAACTTTAAATTTGGTTCTTAATGTTCAAACAATTTTAGATTTAGTTCTCAAATTTCAAAATATTTAACTGTTATTTTAAGGGAAATTTTAGGCGCACCGCAGAAAATTAAAAAAAAAACCGATTCAAACCGTGACATATTGGCCAAACCGTGACATATTGGCCAAACCGTGACATATTGAAGCCTAAAGGTCACGGTTTGGCCAAACCGTGACATATTGGGCTTCAGAAAAAGTTCTGCACCTCGGGATTGGGTTAATTATTAGGAGTGGGTTTCTTGGTTTTAGTGGTGTATATGTCAAGGTTTGGCCAAACGTGACATATTGGGTGTAATATTTAATTTTTTTATTTTTTTTATAATAAAAATGTAAGATATTTTGTTCAATTTGTAACTTATAATATTTTTATAGGATTCAAATTTCTTTTATTAAAATTTTAAGTATTACGTACATATATAACAAACAAGCTAACACTTAAAAACTACTTATAAACGTCAATTTTTATTAAGTGTATATGAATCTTAGTCCTCAAAAATTGATTTATTCAATAACATAACGCATGATTTGTTTACCAAAGTTTAATTAATTTATGTAAATATTAAGCACAATATTTTAGTTTATTCTAGTTCACAAAAATATGAATTAATGTATTTTATCTTTAAAGAAGTAACTTTTAGTGTATTTTAATTTTCAAGAAATATGAATTAATGTATTTTAGCTTTCAAGAAGTAATTTTTAATATATTTCAATTTTCAAAAATATGAATTAATGTATTTTAGTTTTTAAGAAATAACTTTTAATGTATTTGAATTCTCAAGAAATACCTTTTAATTTATTTCAATACTCAAAAAAATATCTTAAAATATCTCAAACAGTGATCTTTTGGCCAAACCGTGACCTTTTGATTCAAAAAAATATCTCAAAATGTCACGGTTTGGCCAAACCGTGACATTTTGGTCCGGTTTCTCCCCAAAGTGTCACGGTTTGACCAAACCGTGACATTTTGATCTGGTTTCTCCCTAAAAACACCTGCGGTGTCCCCAACAGGACCCTATTTTAAACAGGAGTATATATGTCATTTATTAAGTTCATATCTCTCCCCTTTTTATTACTCAGGTTGTCCAAATCAACTTCATCGAATTACATGCGATTCGTTTTGTAAAATATTTTCTCAAAACAATAACATACTAGTTTGTTTCTTAAATACCCTTCAATTAGCAAATTTGTCGATCAATATTTAATTGTTTAATATCTTGTACTTGCAATGTAACTTCTTGGCTAGTTTGTTGTCAATGAATTTATGTGTGGTTCGAGAATAAAAAAAACGTGAGTAAATCAAAATTTTGCAGTTGTGGACTTGTGGATTCCCATACATCCTTGTACTCTCATTAATGAAAATAAATGGATCCTCGTAAGTCAATTCAATTTTGAGAGGTTAGTTATACAATATTTGAGACTAAAATGCTTTTGTCAATTTTGAATGCAATTTATGTCAAAATAGTTTGACACTAAGGTGGTGTTTGGTTTTTTTTACAGCAAAATGTCTACAGTCTGCGGATCACATCTGTAGACATTTGCAGAAGAATAGGTGGACCAAACATTTATAGTCTGCAATCAGAATAGTGTCTGTTTTTTAACATTTGCAGACTGCTAAAAACAACTGGTGATGGTATAAGGCGGTGCTGAACGGTGGTGGTGATAGTAGATGGTGGGTGGTGGTGGTGGCGGATGGTGGTGGTGGTGGTGGCGGATGGTGGTGGTGGAGGATGGTGGTAATGGACATGGGTGGTGGTGGGTAATGGTGTTTAATCATCCGCATACTATAAAAGACTTTAGAAGTGGTTGTGTCAAGTCTGCACCATGCAGACCTCGCGCAGAGCTTTTTTAATAAAAAGTTTCCAGAAAACAATCACTCTGCGGACCTTAACGTCTGCACGTGATCTGCGCGACGCAGAAAAAAGAGGTCAGGAAAAACTTTTATGAAAAAACAAATAAAATGCTTCAGTTAAAATGGGCTTTGATTCTTTCCGGTTCAACATCACTCTGTTGTGTTCAATTTCTTTTTTACTTTTTAATTGGTTTGTGATCATGGGTTTTGATAATCTTGATCCTTGTTTAACTATTTGTGACTCTTTGAGTCAAACTAAAAAGGTTTGCTATTTTTATGAACCTATACGGCACTCATTGGACGACACGTGTTATAAAAAAGAGAAAATGAATAAACCCTATTTAAATAACATAAATAACTACCAATGATCTCTCGGTCTAGTGGTTAAGGGGGAGGTGGGAGGCTTTGCCTCTCTTGGAGGTCCAAGGTCCAATCCTTGGCATGGGCGAATATCACTAACTAGGTGATACTAACAACTAACCAGCCGTTCAAAAAAAAAAATAACGTAAATAACTCTGTTGAAAAATAATTTAACAATTAAAATTTTAACTCTATTCTAGTCTTGAACTAAAGAAGAAAGATAAATTAAAGGTTGTGGGCCAAATTCAAAACTTTTAAACATTATGGATCAAATCCAAACTATTGATGAAACCATAAGGACCAACCATGTAATTTACTAAAAAAAACTTGCTTAATTAGTTAGAAATCATTATTGGCTAGCTTCTATTAGGAGCTATGAATTTTTTTAAATGCTACCAACCACATAATCATGATTTACTTAAACTATTATTGAGCCCTCGCGTTGCGCGGAGGCGTAAAACAATGCCAAGTAGGATCAATATCGCATCACAGCCAACGATCACCGACACCAGAAAATCTCGTATTAAAATAAAAACTAAAAATAAATAGAATTGAAAGTAGACTTAAAGATGTTAAACTGTGGACGTGAAACGTAAAATATTAAAGGCAAATTGGAAATAAATAATCCAATCTTTATCAAATTTGCCAATATTAAAATAATAAGCAACTCGATTTAGGATTCACACGTTGTAACACGACAGTTAAACGAAATAAATATGTTAAAAATATGTAAAAGTATTATGGTTAAAAACTATAAAGCACAAAGAAGTTAATAAGTTAATTGTTTCATATATATTCATATAAAACTATAAAGGACGCAGAATGAAGAGACATTTTGATAAATAAATGATTAGTAGTTTTTAGTTGATAAAATATAATCACGTTAAATAAAACCACTAGATTCACTATTCATATGAAAACATTTATCTTTTATCACTAATACCATTACTATAAATGCTCAAATTAGTTATCGAATGATTCCGAAATTACTGATGTGGCCCTGGCTTGCTATGTGGAGTTGTGGAGACTTTCCCTTCCCTTGCTACAAATATAAGACTCATATTTTATTTTATATTGTAAAAGGTAACATTTTTACGGGAATGTGGAATTGAAATTGGTTATCAATCAAATTTAATAAAACTTTGGAATCCGGTCAAATAAATAACAATAAACACAACCTCCACCTCTACTCTCTCATATCTTTCTCTCTTTCTTTCTCGATGCCACCACCACCGTCTGAGCAACCACCACCGCCGGAGCCACCACCACCGTCTGAGCCACCACCACCCGCCGGAGCCACCACCACCGCCGGAGCCACCCCCACCGCCGGAGCCACCACCATCGTCGCCGGCATCACCGCCACCGCCAACGCAAACTACAGAGCACATACTAACACACACTCCATGCCACCGGTACAACCACCGCCAGAGTCACCGCCACCGCCACCTCAACCTACAGAACATACTAACACACACTCCATGCCACCGGTCAGCCACCGCCAGCGTCATCGCCACCGGTACCAGCAGCTCGGCCGTAACCGTCATCGACACAATACTCTATGTAAAGAGGCTGAAACGCCGGTTCTCACCACAACGACGTCGTCTCTCTCTCTCTCTCTCTCTCTCTCTCTCTCTCTCACCACCGCCTGTGCAGGTGGTCGGAGCAAAAAAAAGGAAATTACGAGAACCAATCAAATCATGCCACGTGTCCCAATGGTTGTGAACTACTGTTCACACCGACCATGAGGAATTATTGTATTTATAATGTTTGTACAATTTGTACCAAACAAGAAAATAGAGTATATAATTCATCCTTCATTTTCATCTTTATAATTATATTAAATATTATTATTTTTTTAATTTTTCAATTAAATAATAATTTTTCATACATTTATTATTAAATTTTGTCTCTCATCCAGTCACAACCACTTTTATAAATATTAAAAAATTTATGAGTGTTGTTCCGCGTTTCTCTAAATATAGAGAACACGATACAATTCTCATAAATTTTCTATATCTTTCACTTACAACCACTCACACAATCTCCATAATATAGGACAACAACTTATGTATATGAATTTATAAAAAGTTTAAAAGAACACATAGAAGTTAAGTGTAAAAGTACTTTGTTATTATCATATTTGTTTAAACTATATTAAATTATTTTATATTATTTTATCAGTATTTATATATTACTTGTCCTGATGTATAATTTCATTATTCGACCAAAAATTTTGCAATGTTTACCTCCACCATTGATCCTATGCATTTTTGACGCTAGATTGGCGCCTCATCTTGACACGCGTTTGTTGTATTCGATGTATTGGGTTTAAGGGAATATGTCAACAGCCGGTTAGTGAGATCCGGAATATACCCAATTTAATTAGGGTATTCGAGGTATACTCGGGTACCCTTCATGTCGTTTAGGTTGGACGGCAACACCATCACCAACCCCTGGGTCCTTCAATTCGGGTACTAGAAATCAGGTGGTACAAGCTAAAGGAGTCGTTGGTTTTGGTGACAGTTGAACAATCACTAGATCGTTAAAATTTTAAATTAATTTTCTTAAACCTTTAAATACTTCATTTTGTACTAAAATTCTACATTACACTTAACACATTTCCTGTAAAAACAAAAGATTTTAAACAAGCTAAAACTGATTCTTGCAAAAAGAATAATAAAGTTGGTTGTAACATAGTAACATATACATATATTAAATCACATGTGAAGTCAAACATTTAATCACATGGGAAATCAAATGTTTAAGCACACGCTGATTTCACATTGAAACTTGCTTTCTTTTCTTTAAACAGTCGCATAGACGCGTCTTATAAATTATGTCTCCGGATCTCAAGTTAACTTGATAGTGATACCTTTGATTATTATTGTTATTATTATTATTATAATATTATTTACATCAAAAATGTACTTGAATAATAATTATTTTGAGTTGGTTCTTAAAATTAGTTTGGCATTAGAACCAATGATTCTTAGCCCAAATAGCTAATTTGAGATACCCATGATATGTAAATAAAGAAAAGTATGGGGTCAAGTCTCACCCTGAGCAAATACTCAAAGTTGAGCCAAAGAATTTCTCAACAATGAGTTTCCTTATGAAGGAGTTGGGAGTGCGGTCCTGGCTGGAAAACGGATAGGTGGGCTCAATTAAGATAACGCCTACCCTCCGAAACAAGTTATAAATTTACCGTTAAAAAAAAGGTTGACATTAGATTGGAGGTGACAAAAATTCAAAGGGTTAAATTTAACGGTAACAATCATAAACAAGTACACACTCACAAAAATTATGGTTTAGACGATGATGCAGAGTGAATTTGGGATAAAATTTTATCATAGCAAGAAGAGAATGAAAATATTAAAGTGTCTCAAGCCTGACCTATTAATGAGTCGAGTGGAGTCAAGCTTGAGCTTGATTAGGCTTGAGCTTGACTCATTTAACATATGAGAGTTGAACTTGTTGCAAACTCTATTTCTAAAGCTCAAGCAAAGTTATAAGTATTTTTTAAACATGACCTCATCTCACTATTATTATTATGTTTATTTATTTACCTTTATATTTTATATATTTAGATTCTAAATTTCATATATGACATAATTCATGTAATTTAGTTATTTTTATCGTAAGTTTATGTATAGTAATAATTATTATAAATATATTATCGTATATTAAATGAAAATTACATACATAATAATGATCTTTTCTTTATGTTCACAAACCGAATCAAACTCAATAAGTAAAGCTCAAGCTATAGCTCGATGATTAAGCAAGTTTATTTTTGTCATAAATTTATATATAGTAATAGCGATTATATATATTTGTTTTGAATGACTAGTTAGCGGTTCGTAATCATCACTCCAAGTTAGTAATTATTCGTCAATATTACGGTTTAAACCTTGAAACTTCAAGAAAGACAAAACCTTAAACCTCCCTCTTAACCACTAGAAATATATAAAATATATATATTGAATTTATTAAATAAAACTTGATTTTTAAATATAGAATAACTACATAACCAATGAACTTTTTTAGGTGTGCTGACAATTTAAGCTCAATAAGCAACAAAAACTCAAGCTCAAAGTTTTAAATTACACAAGCTTATATTTAACTTTTAAGCTTAAACTCGAACACAAAACTCTTTTAAGCTTAGCTCGAATTAACTTAGCGAGCTGATCTTAACAGCTTACAAGCAACTTAGCTCGTTTAAACAATTGTCCTCACATCACCAATGATCCTTAACTCAAGTGTTTGATGTGAGATACCTCAATACTTTAATAAAATAGAGAGATGTCATGGGTTCAAGTTTCACATGTGACATAAAAATGGAAGGTCTAAGGGGCTGTTTGATTGCGCTGACCGAGTAAGATCTGACTGAGTCAGAAGCTGACCCAGTAAGAAGTTCTGACTGAGTCTGTATCTGACTGAAACTTGGCTGTTTGATTATGTATCTGACTGACTCTGCTGAATGAAAAAATAACCTCTATATACACTTCTGTTAAATTTCTCTGTTAAATTTCTCTGCTAATTGAGTGTGAAATGATAAATAATAATAATAATAATAATAATAATAATATAATAATAATAAAATAATAATAATAATATAATAATAATAATGTTGGGTCATGATAAGGCTGGTGCAACCAAAACCACTTCATATAGTCATTTTTGGTACTATATTCAAAGGCTTCCGAAGCTGAGCATGAGATCTTCCGAGAGTCTGAAGAACAACAACTAAAGATATCAGCTGAAGGCAACAGCTGAAGTCAACAGCTGAAGGCAACAGCTGAAGTCAACAGCTGAAGGCAACAGCTGAAGTCAACAGCTGAAGGCAACAGCTGAAGTCAACAGCTGAAGTCAACAGCTGAAGGCAACAGCTGAAGTCAACAGCTGAAGACTATCTTCCGTAGACAAAGTCTGAGCTTCCGAAGACAAAGTCTGATGAAAGAGCTGAAGACAAAGTCTGAGCTTCCGAAGACAAAGAAGACTCCAAGCCTCGGAGAAGCAGTCTTCCGAAGTATAAGTGGCTTCGGAAGAAGTTATTCTTCCGAAGCATTTATCCTTCGGAAGACATTGCTATGTCCAGTAGATATAAGTATGGTCCCTGACAGTCCGCTGCAGACCTCTGATACAGCATGGCATCTTCCTAAAGAGCCATGTTATTGACCATACTTCATTCTACTGTTCACCTTTTTATAATAGTACATGTTACCAACTTTAGTTGGTGACAAAAGGTAAGTCAGGGACATGTCCTGACTACCAACTCTCAGGCAAAATGTCTGAAAGACTTCACCTAGAATCTTGTAGCATAGATGTTAGGTTAGAGGTGTCCAGCTGGTATCAAAGTATATCCGCTGTAGGTAGTATTATATATATCTTCTCCTTGTAACTCTTAGATAGGTGATTTTGAGTCCAAGAGTCTTTTAATCCTTTGAGTTGAGAAGCAATATATAAAAGTACCTTGAAAATTTACTTCCTATGTTAATTTTCTTACTGCTTCTTACTTGTTATATTGTGATCAACTCTTCATAGACTACTTGCTGAGTGTTGTTCACAGTGAGTTGAGAGAAAAACCACCCACAATCGATCCTGCAATTGGTATCAGAGCTGATATGGAAACTGGCACCATGACCAAGTCCCCACTGATCACCCCTGAAGACTTTGACACATGGTGTATCAGAATGGAAGGGTTCATCAAGTGTCAAGATTCAAGGATGTGGGACTCCATTGTCAATGGTCCTTTCATACCAAGCACTACTTCTGCTACTGGTAATCGCATCATTCCAAAGATGTTGATGATTACTCAGAAGAAGACAGGAAGAGAATAGAGCTAGATCAGAGCGCTATGACTTCTCTCCAAACTGCTCTCCCCAACTCCGTCTACAGAGGCTTCAAGAAGTGCAAGACAACCAAAGATTTATGGGAAGCCTTGAAGCTGATGTATGAAGGATCAAAGGAAACCCAAGAGAACAAGAAGGATCTCTTGAAGCAGCAGTTTGAGAACTTTACTTTCAAGGCTGGTGAGACCTTGACTCAACAATACTTCAGGTATGTTGAGATAGTAGATACTCTGGTAGATATTGGAGTAGCTCTTGAGAATAGAGACATAGTTAGGAAGTTCATGTCTTCCCTTCCTAAACTATGGACTCACTACTGTGTTGTTATCAAGAGAAATTCGGACCTTAAGACTCTTACCCTCACAGAGTTGTATGGTATCTTAAGTGCATTCCAGATGGAGATGAACATGCAGAACTCCTCTGGTCACTCCAATAACCAACTGAGTTCAGCCCTTCATGTGGTTGAAAGGAAAATCATAGAACCTCAACATCAGTTGCTGTGTTACCTTGACAACTCACATAGTGGACCCTACATTACTCTACCAGAGACTCCAAAGTCTCAAAAGGTTCAACACAACTCCTTTCAGGATAGTTGTGCCTTTGTCTCTGGAAGTGGACACTCTGGTGACTTTCAATACTGCTTTGATGATCTTGAGTGCTTCAGTCCAGATGATGTGGAGTATGTGGACATTGTCCAACAGATGGCTCTTTTAACTTACAGAGCGAAGAAGTTTCTTCAAGAGAACTGGAAGGCAATTCCCTCAAAACCCAGTCAACAGCAAGTTTGGGTTTGATAAGAGCAAAGCAAAGTGTTACAACTGCAACCAACTTGGTCACTTTGCTAGGGAATGCGAGGCTCCTAAGAACAACCTGGGAACCCCACAGGACTCCACACATTCCACTGCTTCAAAACATGAAGAGAAGTCAACTGAGACAGCTGCTGTGGCTCAAGAAGTTGACTGGAGCTTCATGGTCCAGGATTTGACTCCCGCTCAAGCACTCATGGCCGGAACAGATGATGATCAGGTATATGAACATCTTTGTACTGGTGCCTGTATTGCTAAAGTTAAACTTTATAAGGATTACATTTCGGAAATCAGATCTGAGGTTGAGTCTTTAAATGTGTTAAAATCTGATTTTAAGAGAGCTGAATCTGACTATCAAAAGAAAATTGAAGAGTTAGAGAAAACTGTGTCTCTTTTAAAACATGAAAAGACCAATTATAAGACTCAAATCAAAGATCTGATATCCAAACTATCTGAAGTTCAAGCCCAGTTGGTCACAGCTGAGGCTCAGGCCAGGAAGCAAGCTATTGCTGAGCAAAGCTTCCAAACTATTCTTGCATCACCTCTCATTCCAAAATGTTTTATCAAAACAAAGAAGGGTTGGGAACCAATGAAATAGCTCCACCACACTCTTATGAGTCTATTAGACTACCTAGATGTGGTACTGAAGAGCAAGAGGTTCCAACTGCTGACCCTTCTCCATTGGAACTAAAGGATGAGGCAAAAATAGTGGCCACCACAGGGGAGAAACAGAAGGATACACTCATCTCCACCTGTGAAGACCAAATCTTAACCACCAAGGCAAGAATAAGCAGAGCTAAAGCTGCTAGAAGGACTGCCAAGAAGGTTGCAGAGTCCAAGCTTAAGATCGACCCAAAGCAAAAGGGTGTCTTCATTTCTGCCGGATTCCAAGTGGTAGGTACTCCTGATTCAGGAAAGGAGTGTAGTACCAGCACTCCTGTCCTACCGAAGGATCAGAAGTTGAAAGGGAAAGTTGCTGATGAAGAAAAGAAATCCAAGAAACAGCAACCTGCAAGTTCCCAGAAGGCTAGCATTGCATGCATAGTGTGTGGTCTGCACAACCACATGGCTAAAGATTGTTACTACAATCCAGCAAGCACACATTATGCAAATAATGCTAGAAAAGAAGGAGTCAGAGAAGGTTTTTCAGTTGGACCACTTTAAACGGTCCAAATGATGAAGAAGGGAAACTTGGTCTCGGAAGCCAAGTTGCTTTCGGAAGAAACTACTTCTTCCGAAGGGAAAATGGCTTCGGAAGCCAAAGCCTCTAAGGTTCGGAAGAACAAGAAGGCTCCCTTGAAACCATCTCAGAAGATGACTACTTCGGAAGAAAAGTGGTGAAGGCTTCTTCCGAAAAGGAAGCTTCGGAAGAAGACCATGCTGCAAAAGCTTCAAAAAGCTCATCCTCAAAGATCAACCAAGGGATGGATTGGAAGATCAAGGAAGATGCTGCAGCCCAAACCTCTTCTTCACGACCTCTATTAAACCCCAATGCATATCTTTTGGTTCAATTATGTCACTATCTTTGGAAGAGCCCAAGACTAGCAAGGCTTGGGCTTCCAAACAAAACTAACCATCTCATCTTATGTGCAGGGACATCCATTTGACAAGAACAACAATGTCTGGATTGTAGATAGTGGATGCTCCAGGCACATGACAGGGAACAGATCTCTCCTTCAACAATTCCAGAATTTTGATGGAGGGCCTATCCAATTTGGAGGTGAGGCCGGAGGATATATTTCTGGCAGAGGAAGTATAATCCAATGGCAGAATAAATATTGACAAAGTTCACTTTGTCAAACAGCTTGAACACAATCTGTTAAGTGTTTCTCAATTCTGTGAACAAAAGCATCAGATGCTTTTCACAGAACATGAGTGCATTATCCTCAAACCAGGGATAACAATTCCTCCGGAATTGGTGCTTCTTAGTGTAAGGCCCCGTTCCCGGGCACCTCACAGTTGGTTGTCATTACCATAAAACATACATTTCATATAACTTAGTAAAAACCATGCAGCGGAAACTTTAAATTTTACTATAAATGCTTTTGCAAAGTAATACAACATCTGTTACAAGATATCATTTGTTTGCATTACAATACAAAAACATTAACAAAAGAATGCCATCCCAAAAGAGCTGAGTAGCCGCCTCGTGCCATCCTCAGCAACACTACCTGCCAACTGGAAAATACATAAAAGTCAGCGTTGCTGAGTGAGTTCTAGTTTTGTAATAAAACATACTTTTACTTATTTAAAAGTATCCTTTCGTGCATGCGTTCATACATCATACGTACACAGAGATAATATTCGTCATTATCTTCATCATTCGTTATTCATCGTTATCTTTAACTTCTCGTATGGATTCTGTCAGGCTTTACCCACTTCATAGCACTTGGCTATGATTACTGTGGTCGAATGACAAGAATCCCGTTCATACTTACTTGCGCACATTGAAAGGTGAATTGTACCAATACCATAGGCTACACCCCGAACGTTATTAGCTACCGGGCCGAAGTCAACATATGAACAACAAAACGTATGCCACGGTACTAGAGGTAAGCGGTAGAGGTACCATGACCATGGTCAATCACATAGAAGGACCAATCGCGTTATTCAATGCTTGCAAGACATAATTCGTTCGTTCATTAATGCATGTATTCATCATCATTCTTCTTTTCGTTCATTCGTTAATACATGCATTCATCATCATGTTCCTCTTTCATTATCTTTCACTTTACGATACATAATACTTCATTAATTCATTTCTCGTTATTCGTAAAGTTTCAGAAAGATAAGCATACACAATCACAAGGAACATACACACATCATACATATTCATCATACATTCATCATCATACATTCATCATCATACATTCATCATCATACATAGCATCATACCTTACTTAACAATATTTAATAATATTGTTAACAATAATATACTAATAATAATATTAGTAACAATTAGGGTTAATCATACTCATCATTATATGCATGAGACATCATCATTTATTAACCCTAGTCAACCCTGGTCAAACCTCGAACTTCGGACTTACTGGAAATTCCTGAAAATTTCTAAGTGTTTAGGCGTTTTAGCCCTATTGGGCGTATAAGCCCTCTGGGCGTATGAGCCCTATTAGCCGTATGAGCACTGCTGGACTTTTCACTACTAACACTTAGATTTATCAACTGGTCATACGACCACACTGTTGGTCGTATGAGCACTATTGGTCGTACCATCCCTAGACTTGGGAAATATATTTGGATCATACGACCACTGTTGGTCGTACGAGTCCATACTTAGAAAATTTCATCATAGTCTTACGACCACTATTGGTCGTATGAGTCCTGTGGGTCTCATACTTAGAAAATATCACTTATTCATACGACCACTGTTGGTCGTATGAGTCCTGTTAGACTCATCATCACTTAGAAAAATACATCACCTGGTCATACGACCACACTATCGGTCGTATGAGTCCTATTGGACTCAACATACTTAGAAAATATCCTGGTCATACGACCACACTGTTGGTCGTATGACCACTGGTGGACTCATCAACTTGTTCTTATTTATTCTAAGTCCAATTTCAGACATATTTGCAACCTGTTCATGAGTCTAATCCATAATCCAAGTCCCAAACATCATAATGCCTAATTCTAAACATACACATTATTAGGCATAAATCTAGCATAAACATAAACATGCATACATTCATTCATACGGGCATCAGCATAAATTTTATAAAAACATATTATGCATTTCCAGCCCCAAAATGTTTAAAAATCAGTAAAAAGGGGTCTAGAACTCACCTTAGTTGTCTTCTTCAATTTACACTCTCAACCGAGATTTTTCCAACGATTCTAACACCCAGAAACTTTCTAAACACACATTCAAACACATAAAAACACACATAAGCATATACCAGGCTAGGGCTAGCCAGAACTCTAATTTACACGAATTCTTACCTCAACTCGACTTCTTCTTCTTGTTCTTCGAATATCCGAGAGTTTCTCTGCTCTCTCTCTCTCTAAAACGAAGAATATAGTGATGTGAAAAGAGTGTGGGCTGCCATACCACTTTTACACCACTTTTATCAGCTTTTGTCCCTTTTTACACTTTTTCCCCTCACATTTGTGTTGACCTTCATTTTATTCTTTTTCTTTCTCTTTTGTTCTTTTTTTTTTTTTTTTTTTCTTCAAAAAAATACGGGTGTTACAAGTCCACCCCCTTATATAGGTTTCGTCCCCGAAACCTGTTATTCCTCAAACAGATGTGGGTAGTGTTGTCTCATCTCTTCTTCAGTCTCCCACGTAGACTCGGATCCCTTCCTGTGCTTCCACTGTACACGCACAAGAGGAACCACTTTATTCCTCACCTCTTTTCTTTACGATCAATGATTGCCACTGGTTGCTCCACGTAGTTGAGCCGTTCGTCTACTTCAATATCCTCCAGTGGTACAACCATGTCTTCATCAGCTAAGCACTTCCTCAGATGAGATACATGGATGTGGGATGAATTCCACTTATTCATCTGGCAATTCGAGTCGATAGGCTACCTCTCCTACTCGTGCGATAATTCGGAAAGGTCCTATGTATCTCGGGCTTAGCTTACCTCGTTTCCTGAATCTAATGATTCCCTTCCAGGGCGAGACCTTCACATGACTCGGTCACCAACCTTAACTCATCGGTCTTCGCCTCTTGTCAGCATACGACTTTTGCCTATCTTTCGCCGCCTTCATGAAGGCTTTGATCTTTTCTAATTTCTCAGTCGTTGCTTCAATCACCTCGACACCTCCCAGTTCCTTCTGCCCAATGTCTCCCCAACATACGGGCGTCCTACATCTCCTACCGTATAGCATCTCGTATGGTGGCATGCCAATACTGGCATGATAGCTATTGTTGTACGAGAATTCTGCTAATGGCAAGTGATCATCCCAACTTCCTCCAAAATCGATCACGCACGCCCGAAGCATGTCTTCGAGTGTCTGGATCGTCCTCTCAGACTGACCGTCCGTCTGAGGGTGATATGCTGTACTAATGTGTAGTCTCGTCCCCATCGCATCATGAAATCTCTTCCAAAACTTGGAGGTAAACCGGGTGTCACGATCAGACACAATAGACACCGGTACACCATGACGAGCTACAATTTCCTTGATGAACAGATCCGCCAATCTTTCAGATGAGTACGTCTCGCGGATCGGTAGGAAGTGGGCACTCTTTGTCAAGCGGTCAACTATCACCCATATGGCATCATACCCTTAGGGGTACGTGGTAACTTCGTGATGAAATCCATGGTGATATGCTCCCACTTCCACTCGGGTATATCCAACGGTTGGATCTTCCCGTATGGTTCTGGTGTTCTGCCTTTACTTGTAAGCAAGTTAGGCACTTACTCACGTACTCCACTACGTCACGTTTCATACCCGGCCACCAATAGTCTTTCTTCATATCGTGGTACATTTTGGTAGCACCGGGTGAATGGAGTATCGGGTCTTATGGGCCTCATCCATAATTCTACTACGTAGATCCCCGTATCGAGGAATCCACATTCGCCCAAATCGGGTCTTAACACCAAAAGTGTTCTCACCCAATTCCGTCACTAGGCCTCTCATCCTTTCGGAGTTAAGACGATCTTCTTTCAAAGCCTCGTCTTGAAACTCCTTAACCTGTGTCATCACATCGGGGGTCATGATCAGCTGATAAGCCTTCACCCGATCGGCTCAGGCCTTTCTTTTCGACTAAGGGCATCAGCCACCACGTTGGCCTTGCCCGGTGGTAATGGATCTCACAATCATAATCTTTTATCAGTTCCAACCACCGCCTCTGCCTCATGTTTAGATCCTTCTGCTCGAAGAAGTACTTCAAGCTTTTGTGGTCAGTGAAGATGTGCACTTCGTCCCGTATAGATAGTGCCGCCAAATCTTCAACGCAAAAACCACCGCAGCTAGTTCTAGATCGTGTGTGGGATAGTTGACTTCGTGGGTTTTCAGTTGTCGAGATGCGTAGGCTATCACCTTTCCACGTTGCATCACACACACCCTAGCCCAGAATAAGATGCATCCGAATAGACCACTAAGTCTTCACTTCCCTCAGGCAAAGTCAAGACAGGAGCTTGTGTTAGTCTTGCCTTCAACTCCTCAAAAGCCATCTCCTGCTCTCGACCCCACACGAATTTTACGTCCTTACGAGTCAATTTTGTCAAAGGTGAGGCGATCTTTGAAAAGTCTTGAATGAATCTTCTATAATAGCCCGCCAATCCCAAGAAGCTACGAATCTCGGATGGCGTCTTTGGTGATTTCCATTGCATCACAGCCTCAACCTTTGCTGGGTCCACCATTATTCCTTCTGCATTCACTACGTGACCCAGAAATTGCACCTCGCGTAACCAAAAGGCGCACTTGGAGAACTTGGCGTACAATTTCTCCCTTCTCAACGTTTCCAACACTTCCCGAATATGCCCGGCATGCTCTTTTTCACTTCTTGAATAAATCAAATATCATCGATGAATACAATTACTGATTTATCAACATTGGTCGGCACACTCGGTTCATCAAATCCATAAAAGCAGCCGGCGCATTGGTCAACCCAAAAGACATGACAAGAAACTCGTAGTGACCATAGCGCGTACGAAAGGCTGTTTTAGGGATATCTTGTTCCTTCACCTTTAGTTGATGGTAACCCGATCGAAGATCTATCCTTGAAAACCAACTGGCACCCTGAAGTTGATCAAACAAGTCATCGATCCTTGGTAAGGGTATCTGTTCTTCACCGTCAATTTATTCAGCTCGCGGTAGTCGATGCACATCCTCATACTACCATCCTTCTTCTTTACCGAACAGAACCGGAGCACCCCAAGGTGAGATACTCGGTCGGATAAACCCCTTATCCAGCAGCTCCTGCAACTGCTCCATCAACTCTTTCATCTCCGTCGGAGCCAAGCGATACGGTGCTTTTGCGACAGGTTGGGCACCCGGTATCAGGTCGATCTGGAATTCGATCTCTCGGTCAGGTGGCAATCCCGATAAGTCTTCGGGAAACACGTCTGGAAAGTCACACACCACTGGCACATCGCATAGCTGTGGTGTTGGCGTCTCTACATTCTTTACATAACATAAGTAGGCGCTACATCCGCGCCTCATACCTTTCCCGCCCACCGCCATCGAGATCACCTTCGGAATCGTCGTAACTCGATCGCCATAAATTGTCACCGGACTCCCGTCGGTCGCCGTCAGTCTAATCATCTTCTTTCGGCACACGATATTCGCTTCGTAGGTTGCTAACCAGTCCATCCCTAACACTACATCAAATCCTCCTAGAGGCATCACATGTAACTTGGCAGCAAACCTATGACCTTCTAATTCTATGGTACAGTCCTCTATCACATCAGTAACTCTAGTGGACTTACCAATAGCAGTTTCTACATAAAAAGGCTCACTAATGCTTTTGCTACTAACAGGCAATTTAGCACAGAAAGTAGCAGAAATGAAACTCCTACTAGCACCAGAGTCAAATCACAGAAGCAAGAGTTTGGTTTACTAGAAACGTACCTGACACCACATCGGGGTCCGTCCTAGCCTCTTCCTGCGTCATGGTGAAAGCCCTAGCCTTTGCCTTTGGTGCTTCTCCTCCCGTCTTCTTCTCCCCGAGCCCTCAGCCCTCGGCTTCTTGCAATCTCTGCTCATATGACCACTTTCCCCACAGTTAAGCACTTGCCCATCCGACAATCCTTGGCCATATGCCCAGTCCTCCCACACTTAAGCAGATGTTGTATCCCCACTTGCACTCCCCTGAGTGCTCCTTTCCACACTTACCACACTTCCTCACCCCAGCTCCAGACACGACCACTCGGCGGTCATCCACCCTTGCTTCTTGTTGTTTGTCGAAGTATCACCCCGACCAAATCTCTTCCCCTGCCAGTTCTTCTCTCCACTTCCTTTCTTGCTTCCCTCAGCCTTCACCAAAGCAGCACGTTCATCGAATAACCTTCCCGCCAAATCCACTGCCGACCTGAAAGTGCTTGGTCGGGCAGAAATCAAGTGCCAACGAATTTCAGCTGGCAGCCCCTGAATATACCGGTTGATCTTTCGAGACACCGGCGTCACCTGCTCCGCACCAACAGCGCCAATTCGTTAAACTTGGTGGTATATTGTTGGTGGGTCATCGTCCCCGCCTCCAGCTGCAGGAACTCCCTTCTATTCTATCCATTTCCCGACGAGGACTGAATTCCTCGATCACCAGCCTTTTCAACTCAGCCCACTTCATCTTCCCTATAGCCCTGCTACCCTCGGCTTGGACTATATTTTTCCACCAGCATAAAGCCGACCCTGTGAAAGAGTGGGTAGCAAACTTCACCTTCTTGTCCTCCTGGCAATCACTAATATCGAGGACAGCTTCCATTTCCATCACCCATTGGTGAGCATCAGTAGCAGTACCAGACCCATCAAAAGTTGGGGTTTGCACCTCATGAATGCCCCGTAGTTACAACCCCGGGCGGTCTCCGTAACTGTTCTTCTTCCTCTTCCTCTTCATCATCAGATAATACCGTTTCTGCTTCTTCCTGTTGTTGTCTACCTGAGGACCGATTCCTCCCTCGTCTATCGTCTTCACGTACTGCCTTTATCACTTCAGTCACTACAGACGGTAAGATCGTCTGCATGACTTGGTGCACCTCCTCGATCACCGTCTCTTTCACCGAGGCTCACATTATCACTCTCATCCACTCCCCCCGAGGGAGTAGTATTAGGTTCTTCGGGAACCTTCTTCTCTTTTCTAGGCCTACCTCTTGTGGCTCGTGGTTCCGCACCACTTCCGCCACTGCCTCCACCAATGGGGCTTTAGATGATCTACCACCGACCATCTTCTATACACTGAAAGATTTAAACACCAACACGGTCATTCAAGGAAATAGCTCAGTTTATGTCAAGTATAGTAAGTCCCTAATTACAGTGGCCAGTTGTGATTAGCCACTTACTCTACTCTTCACACCCCGAGCATTACCTGTCCTGACTACATTAGTATCTAAGTCTAACAGTACACATAAACACATAACATGCGCACGTAACACTGGTTAACTTTCAAGAAAATACCTGATGGCACGCAGCTACTCAGATGGCATTCCCATTTTCCCTGTCCCATTCTCAGTTTAAGTTTAGGTTGTTTAAAAAATTTACCCATTTCACTTAAACTTTGGCTCTGATACCAACTTGTAAGGCCCCGTTCCCGGGCACCTCACAGTTGGTTGTCATTACCCATAAAACATACATTTAATATAACTTAGAAAAACCATGCAGCGGAAACTTTAAATTTACTATAATGCTTTTGCAAAGTAATACAACACTGTTACAAATATCATTTGTTTGCATACAATACAAAAACATTAACAAAGAATGCCATCCCAAAAGAGCTGAGTAGCCGCCTCGTGCCATCCTCAGCAACACTACCTGCCAACTGGAAATACATAAAAGTCAGCGTTGCTGAGTGAGTTCTAGTTTTGTAATAAAACATACTTTTACTTATTTATTTAAAAGTATCCTTTCGTGCATGCGTTCATACATCATACGTACACAGAGATAATATTCGTTATTATCTTCATCATTCGTTATTCATCGTTATCTTTAACTTCTCGTATGGATTCTGTCAGGCTTTACCCACTTCATAGCACTTGGCTATGATTACTGTGGTCGAATGACAAGAATCCCGTTCATACTTACTTGCGCACATTGAAAGGTGAATTGTACCAATACCATAGGCTACCCCCGAACGTTATTAGCTACCGGCCGAAGTCAACATATGAACAACAAGTATGCCACGGTACTAGAGTAAGCGGTAGAGGTACCATGACCATGGTCAATCACATAGAAGGACCAATCGCGTTATTCAATGCTTGCAAGACATAATTCGTTCGTTCATTAATGCATGTATTCATCATCATTCTTCTTTTCGTTCATTCGTTATACATGCATTCATCATCATGTTCCTCTTTCATATCTTTCACTTTACGATACATAATACTTCATTAATCATTTCTCGTTATTCGTAAAGTTTCAGAAAGATAAGCATACACAATCACAAGAACATACACACATCATACATATTCATCATACATCATCATCATACATTCATCATCATACATTCCATCATACATAGTATCATACCTTACTTAACAATATTTTAATAATATTGTTAACAATAATATACTAATAATATATTAGTAACAATTAGGTTAATCATACTCATCATTATATGCATGAGACATCATCATTTATTAACCCTAGTCAACCCTGGTCAAACCTCGAACTTCGGACTTACTGGAAATTCCTGAAAATTTCTAAGTGTTTAGGCGTTTTAGCCCTATTGGGCGTATAAGCCCTGGGCGTATGAGCCTATTAGCCGTATGAGCACTGCTGGACTTTTCACTTAACACTTAGATTTATCAACTGGTCATACGACCACACTGTTGGTCGTATGAGCACTATTGGTCGTACCATCCCTAGACTTGGGAATATATTTGGATCATACGACCACTGTTGGTCGTACGAGTCCATACTTAGAAAATTTCATCATAGTCTTACGACCACTATTGGTCGTACGAGTCCTGTTGGTCTCATACTTAGAAATATCACTTATTCATACGACCACTGTTGGTCGTATGAGTCCTGTTAGACTCATCATCACTTAGAAAAAA
>JABSNV010001345.1:0-51043 GCA_024085815.1 Flaveria linearis
AAAAATTAGTTTTACCCCCGCCCCCCCTACGGGGATGTTCAAGCTCCGCCACTGCCTGGGGGCATGCCACCTTACAACCCATCATGGTTAGGGGTTTCGACTCTAACTACCAGAGGTTCCATAATACTTGACATTAAAATAGTATTGATGAGTGTGTACTCCACAGTTTCGAAGCAAGTCAATGTATATTTTAAATCTCAATGTGTTTTAAATCAAATTATACTAAAATGACATTGATGACACTAAAACCACCAACAATCAATCTTCTGTGATTTGTTTGAATTTCTTTTTAAAAAGTGTGTTGGTATTGTACTTACATAATATTAAAAACAAAATCTTGAAAGTGATTTAGAAAATCATTAAAAGGTGGCATTCATTATATTTTGGAGCAAATCAAAAAATCAAAAAATCAAAAAAAAAAAAAAAAAAAAAACAACTCTGCATACCGGTTCCTTGGTTATGAAGTCATGTCGGTCGTTAAACAAAAAATAAATGAATTAATTACACAATTTGTCTCAATAGTCTCTTGTTTTATAGATTTGGATCCCATTATGGATTTGATTTCTGTTTTGCAATCTTGTAACACGAATGGCAGTTGATGCTATTCGATAAAAATGAGCATGTTAGTTTTCTTTGTAGAGTTATCTTGTAATATTCTATAATAATTTGTCAAGCAATTGATTTTGATTTTTGGTCCACACGCAATGGCGGAGCATATTATAGGGCCGGGGGGGCCGCCGCCCCCCTATTTTTTCGTCCGTAGTGTTAAATTTTAGCCCGATAGTGTAATTTTTTGACTCGGTAGTGTAAATTTTTATATAATATCGAGTCCGCCCCCCTAAAAAAATTAATTTCGCCCCCGCCCCCCTTACGAAAGAGTTGAAGCTCCGCCACTGTCCACACGACCAACTTCCGATTGAACTTTCAATTTATAATTTCACATCATTGCTTTGTATTTATTCCTTAGTTTTCTTTGTTTTTGATTATCAAAGTATTTTATATTAATCTTGTATATTAAGAGGTATTTTAGACATTGTATACGTGTTTTTTTTATTCTTGTACATCAATTTTTCTTACTTCTAATATTACATGGGTTTAAATTCATAGCATTTTTATAGGGGACAATCACTAATGACACTAATTACAAGACAATTCATTCACTTTAGATATCATACGTGTTACAAGCCAGTGGATATTATAGACCAAATACATAATTTCTGATACTCAAGAATCAAATCCATAATCTATGTAATTACATAAACATTGATTAACTCGAAATAATTTATGTGTTTTTTCGTAACTTTTATAGCTAAAAAGGTATAATTGTATCTTTTATGTGTTTTTAGTTATTAAAATATAATAAATTCTTAAAATTAGCTGAATAAGATTTTCTCTATTGTAAATTGTAGACGGAAAATGTGACATCATACTATCATAGGCTTTTAGTTCTTTTTGTAGCACAAATGGAGCATATTGCATCTTCTTTAGGTGGGGTCGGGGGGACATCTAGATGTTAATCATGTTAGAATTTAGCCCCACTGTATCTTGTTTAGCGCAATCATCGGCTTCACTTTCCACAATATTTTCTTTATAATATTTATGAAGTTCGACTTAAGTGCGATATTTTATAAAACAAACAAATTAGAAAACAAGTTATAAACATTATTGAATCTACATTTTTTCATGTTTTAATGGAATAGGGATAAGACCATAAGAGAGAGTGCTCCATGCATCATTACTAGATTTAAATATAAGTCTATATAATTACTAGATTTAAATATAAGTCTATATAATTACTAGATTTAAATATAGTCTATATAATTACTAGATTAAATATAAGTCTATATAAGAATCATATAAAAACATACGTGTAATGGATAGAAGATAAACATATATGCATAAAAATTAATAGTTATAGCCAATAATTTTATAAATAAACGATGAGTAAAATGTTATTTTCGTCCCTAATGTTTTGTTGAATTTGTCATTTTAATCCAAATTTTTTTTTTATCATTTCAGTCACTGTAGTTTACCAAATGTTGTCATTTTCATCCAGTCCATTAACTCTGCTAAAATCTCCTTTAAATATGAGGGTATTTTGGTCTTTTTCAACACCCTAATTACCCAGTTATAAAAAATTAATCAGTTAATATTCAATCAAAATTAAAAATATATGAAGCGACTAATGAGACGGGTGCTTCGATTTAAAAGTTCGATTAACTCTAACTCATGTTGTTCGATTGAGGTCTGATGTGGAATTCAATGATCTTCACATTTTTTTCGAATGTGAACCATTGTTTGATTGAGATCTATTGTTGTCATATTTTGTTTGAATGAGTTTTGTTGTTGTCATGTTCAAACAAACGTGACAATACGAACATCACAACAACATACCTCAATCAAACAAAGCGTGCCAACATCAGACCTCAATCCTACAGCAGTACTCAATCGAACAAAGGTACAAGTTAGAACAAAATGTGAAGTTTAATTGAAATATCATAACAGACCTCGATCAAACAACATGAGTTATAGTTTATCGAAACTTTTAAATCGAAGTGCCCCGGTCTCATTAATCGATTCATATATTTCTACTTTTGATTAAATATTAATTGATTAATTTTTTATAATTGGACAATTAGGATGTTGAAAAAGATTAAAATACTCTCGTATTTAACTGAGATCTTAACGGAGTTAGTAGAGTGGATGAAATGACAACATTTTGTAAACTATAGTGATTAAATGGCAAAAAAAGTTTTTGGTTTGAAATAACAATTTAACAAAACGTAGGGATGAAAATGACATTTTACTCATAAACGATTTAGAGAAAATGATAAAAATAGAATTACAATATATCAAAGCAATTTTTTTACTTCGAAGTAGAATTGATTAATTTAGGAGTTTGAAATTATTTTTTGTTTTGAAAGGAATTATTAAATATTAAAATCGACTGGTGTAAGAAATTCAAAGCAAAATTCCTTAGACTTGAAAACTCAATGAAACATAGTAGTAATTTGGATGATAAAAGTTTAGATATGTTTTGGCAATTAAAGTTTTAGAATATGTGTATATTTAGCAAGTCTTACTATATATTATACTAAAAATATACATATATTTAAAATACATATATTGTTACTAAGTCATACGATCACTTTGTTTAGTCAATTTAGTGTCTTTACATTACAATTTCATTCACAACTTTACAAAAGAAACACAATACCAATTTCCACTGGAATTATATGTAACTAGTTTTGTTTCTTCCCGCGTTATGCGATGATAGTTTGGTCAATTTTTCCACACGTAACGCCGCGTTACTTTTATCGTGATCTGATCGGCTCGTCTGAAACCATAAAATCTAAGTTTGGTGGCGTAACTCAAAAATACTAAACTTTAGTAGATAAACTCAAAAAAATAAATTTCTCTATAAATAGTTTAGTGGTCAAACTCTAAAATTCTAAGCTTTAGTGGTCAAAGTCAAAAAACAAATCCTGAAACCATAAAATCTAAGTTTGGTGGCGTAACTCAAAAATACTAAACTTTAGTAGATAAACTCAAAAAAATAAACTTCTCTATAAATAGTTTAGTGGTCAAACTCTAAAATTCTAAGCTTTAGTGGTCAAAGTCAAAAAACAAATCAATGGCCAAAATCTCAGATCGTAAACGTTAGTGACCAAAGTCACGCGCTACGCGGTGGTAGTCCGGACAGTTTCCTCACAAGAAGGCTACATTACTTTGGTTTTTATATGTCCAGCTCGTCAGAAAACCATAAAAATCAAAGTTTGGTGGTATAACTCAAAAGTACTAAACTTTAGTGGACAAACTTGAAAAAATAAACTTCACAATAAACAATTTAGTGAAGAAACTCTAAAATACTAAACTTTAGTCACCAAGTCAAATAACCAAAAGTTATGCTTTTAAGTAAAAACACCTAAACTAATGTGAATAAATTCTAAAATATAATACTATATTAAGGTGGATGAGGCACTCATGGCACAACCACCACACACAACATAGACTCACAAATCAAATCTTATCATGTCACACTTCACAACACACTTAATTTGACGGCGACGGTGTTGCCACACCCCAACGACTAGTTAACAGTTGTGTTTATTTGGGTGAGCCACGACAAGTACTCGAGGAATAAAACGTCATGCGGCGTGTTAGGGTTAGTTGCGGAGCTTGAACCACACCATAGGGGGAGTCGGGAGTGGGGAGGGTTAGTTGCAGAGCGAAAGTAAACTATTTAAGACGGGGCAAACTCTAAATATATTTAAAAAAATTACACTACCGAACCAAAACATTACACTACCGGATCGAAATTAACACTACTAACAAAAAAAGAGAGGCGGAAACCCCTAGCCCTCACTAAGCTTCGCCAATGGTTAGGGTGACTGGTGACGGTGTTAAGGGGCCATGCTGACGTAAACATGCCTTTCACTTTTATTCACTTGACTTTTTAATTAATTATAGAGTAATAATTTCCTTAAATTTCAATTCCTTTCAAATCAATGTACGGCCAAACTAAGCGATCAATGTGATGTCATTGACAGCCCACAACCTAAATACAATCGTTTGTGTGAACGGTTTGATAGGTTCGGTTTCCTTTAGTACCCGTACAAGTGTACAACTACAATTCAGATTTCAAAGCAATTAGCGACTTCTTTTA
Organism: Flaveria linearis; assembly: GCA_024085815.1. Classification (NCBI taxonomy): domain Eukaryota; kingdom Viridiplantae; phylum Streptophyta; class Magnoliopsida; order Asterales; family Asteraceae; genus Flaveria; species Flaveria linearis. Next base: position 4,667 of record JABSNV010001345.1, read on the forward strand.
GGCCCATTAGCCTTCATTCCCAATAACTAGGCCCAATAGCGCCTCATTTAACTAGCTTCGGGCCACGGGCCCAAACTTTCCCACCGGGCTTCCGGAAATAGAACTTCTTGCCTTCTTGGTGGTCCTGTGGAATGTGGATATCCTTTGCTACAAGTTCTTTTTTTTTTTCCTAACAATGATGATATTCAATATTCATAATTGCTTAATATTATTTTTATTTGGTGTAATTTTGTATTTGATATTTTATGGGTTAAAAGTTAATTATGCAATATCATATGGGTGGTATGAAATTGCAACTACTTGTATTATTTGAAGGTGTTTTAATATGTAGCTATTATTAACAATAGGCACAACCTAATGAATAATGAATTACAACATAGTAAAAAATATAAATATATTAATGTTTCGAAATTTCTCGTAAATGAAAGAAACCGAACTGTTTGACGAGAAATTCGGCTCTTTCTTATAAAGAGTGAATTTAAATTAAAAAAAAAACTTGTTGCTTTAACTAAATAAACAAACATGAACACATGTTTCCTTCATTCATTTATGTACATTGATTTTTATACGTTTATTCATTTACATTAGTTTATGTTAATTCAATTACTTTTCACACAGCCATACGCATGCGCAAACACATATATATGTATATAAAAATATAGCATTTGAGATGAGTAAAGTTAACATTTTACTTAATTTAAGATTTCTGGTATTTGAGAACTTTGCATGTCTATTAATGACATAGTCTTACTACTTAATGAATGACGTTTTTCATGGTATAGATAATTTTAAAACTCATTTTACTAATATATGCATCAAATAAGATACATCACATAATTCTTAGACAAAAACTATATTGTTTTTATATTAAGGAGCTTTAGAAAAAAAACTATATCGTTTTCGGATTCCTTATGGTTTTATTAAAAACTTATATGAACAGCCTAATTAATACTTTTAAAATCACCAACCTAAGTGCTGTGTTCCCCGCCGCATCACACTGGCTTCAAACTAGTTTAAATTTATTCATTTGCACACACAACGTTAGTTTAGAGTATCAGCAAACAAACATAAACGCATACAAACACGTTTATTTTTCATAACAACAAACAAGACCAATAAATTTCATGTGTCTAAGAGTTTATATTTGTTCGATTAAAGTCAAACGAACAAAAACACCTGTTTATATTCGTCTTATTCGTTTTTAAACCTAGTAAAGAATAGATAAGAGAAAGAATAAATGTAAAACATTATTACCTACTGATTTAATTTCTCTAAAAATTATATGCATTTTATTCATGTAAATAATATATAAAAAATAACAAAAGGAATAAACTGCAAAAAGTTTAAAGGATTCACCAATTCCGGCGTGTAGGTCATTACTCTCCGCCACCGGCTGTCATTGATTCGTTAGGTTTCTTTAATCTCTCTTCTACTTTGTTCACAATACTTTATTTCATACTTCGATCTCTTTATCGTTTATAGATCGGATTCAGATTTCAATTTTAGAAGAAGAATGGTGAGAGGATTGTTGAACAAGCTCGCGACCAAATCGATCAAGGTCGCCGGAAACTGGCAGCAGCAGCAGCTCCGCCGCCTCAACATCCATGAGTATCAGGTTGTGTTTCTTCTCCTTTCACGTGTTTTGAAGCTTTACGTATGTTTCCAAAAGCATCGTGTTCCTGTTGTGTTGTCGTTGTTAAAACGTTTAATCTAGCCCTAGATCATACAGCAGGGGAGAAGAAGTGGAATGTTGTTTTGAGGTTTTGATTTGGTTTACTACGTATTGAAAGGAAGACGGATCGCGCGGCCATGGTGTTGGTGGTACTGCAGAAGGGATTAGTTGTTTTGTTGTTTAGGGTTACTTCATGCTCAAGCAACATAAGTAGAGTAAGATGATGGTTGTGGTGTTAGGTGATGGATAGATCTTACAAGTGATTTTATCTCAAATAGCTTATTATAGTGGATTTAGCTTCTTGTGTTAGACCTGTGGGATGCCTGTATGAGTGTATTCTTTGTTTTATCAGCTTATATGATATCTGCCTTCTGCTCTGCTTAATCTTTCATAAGCTGTAGTGCTATAAGTTAATGATCATTGAGTGATTTTAACATTTACATGCCATTCTTTGACTGCTCGGGAGTCACCAAGATTGCTCTGTAAAAATATTTTCATTCCCTTTATGCCACACCAGAAGATCTATTATATATCAAATTAGTTGGGGACTTGGGGTAGGGCTAAAATTAAACCTAGAGAAATCATGTTTTCATGAGAATAGCTTGATAAATTCAATCAACTATACTCTTTTATCCTATATTAAGACACATGCCTACATAATATATGTCTCCTTTTCACAAGATGGATACATTCTTATGGTGTCGGTGCATAGTATTACACAAGTTTAGACATATACTTTATATGATATGTTTCTTTAGTCATTTACTCTTAAAAGGTTTTTGAACTCAGGGAGCTGAACTGATGAGCAAATACGGTATTAATGTTCCGAAAGGTGTTGCTGTTTCTTCTGTTGAGGAAGTCAGAAAAGCCATAGAGACGACATTTCCCAACGAAAAGGAGGTAAACTTTGGCATAGTATTTGTTTATTTGCCCTTTTGTTTTAGAAACAATGCGAGGTATGTCCTACCTAAATCTAGTGAGTCACCTGTTTGTGGGGTCATATAAGCATCAGTGTTTCCTTTTTGGTTCAGTTGGTGGTTAAGAGCCAAATCCTTGCTGGTGGACGAGGCCTAGGCAAGTTCACAAGCGGTCTTCAGGGTGGTGTTCACATTGTTAAAGTTGAACAGGCAGAAGAGATAGCTGGTATTATTTCATTTTATTCTCATCTTTACTAATTTGACTAGTTAGAGGTTACGTTGAATAGGGAAAAACATTATTTTGCTTCACTGATTGATGGACTAATAATCCTTTTGCTTTTTAAAATTTTTTTTCATGTAGGGAAGATGCTTGGGCAGACTCTTATCACTAAACAAACAGGCCCCCAAGGAAAAGTTGTCAGCAAGGTTTGACATATTCATATTCTTATTTGTCATAATATCATTGTTGTCTGTTATACACATAGGATATACTCGTGTTATATGGATGTGCTGCAAATTTTCTCTTATGAAACTGTGATTTGTCATACTTTAGCATTTGAAGTTTTTGTAGCAATTGCCAATTGGTGCCCTTTGCCATCTCTCTCTAGTCTCTATCATAGAACTTTAGTGCATTGAGAATATTTGTTATGATTAATCAATTTTTACTTCAATTAGGTATTTCTTTCTCTTGCCGACATTTTACTCTTTGAGAAGTAGGCATACATGATCACTCTTATAGTATTGACTTCTCATAAAACTTGAAATGGAAGTGCCGTTAGAAAGACATAGAGAGTTATGTCTGGACGTCTAGTAGTACTAGTTACATGATGGATTTACCAAACTTATTTTTGTTTATAAAGCTTATCTTGGAATTACAAGGTGCACGGTCGTTGTAAAAAAAGCAGCATGGTTAAAACTTGTAAACAGTCCACAACTAAGTTTGGTACTATAGGTGAGCACTGCACAGAATTATTGTCCACTGTTGTATTTTATTCTGTTCCAAAATGATTGACCACTTTCAAAAATTGATGGCTATAACTCATAAGCTATAGTTTTTTATGTAATCTTAATTACCCTTCTCTTTGGAGCTTGCAAGCTTTCCAGATCCAGTATCTCGGAATTGATGCGTATATCGGTTGCAGGTTTACTTGTGTGAAAAGGTGTCACTTGTGAATGAAATGTACTTTGCAATCACTCTTGATCGTACAACTGCTGGTCCTGTAAGTTTCATCTTAATTATCCTACTATTAGCCTTTATTGTAATTTGTGAACTTGATTTTCTCTCTCACACACACAAAATTATGGTGCTTACCCGTATTCACTTTTTCAGCTTATCATTGCCTGCCGAGAGGGAGGAACTAGCATTGAAGACCTTGCTGAGAAATTCCCTGACATGATCATAAAAGTGCGCCATCTTTTAGCACCGTTTATTCTTTTGGCTTTTATTGTCGTCGTTTGATTCCTATCCACTTGTATTTGACTAATTTGACTTTTCACAGGTTCCTATTGATGTTTTTAAAGGAATTACAGATGAAGATGCTGCCAAAGTTGTAGATGGTCTTGCTCCAAAGGTAGCTGATAGAGACGCTTCAATAGAACAGGTTAAGAAGTTGTATAACCTTTTCCGTGAATGTGATTGCACACAGTTGGAGGTGAGAATTAATTACCTAAGCACAGATATTGTGGCTTCACTTTCTTTTTCTTTTCTTTTAATTATCATATTTTGGTATTAAGTAAAAACCTCCTATTTCAGATCAATCCAATTGCTGAGACTTCTGATAACAAGTTAGTTGCTGCTGATGCTAAGCTAAACTTTGATGATAATGCTGCTTTCCGTCAGAAAGAGATTTTTGCTCTTCGTGATCCAACACAAGAGGATCCTCGTGAGGTATAGCTAAGTCCATAGTGTGTGGATATATTTGGTTTATGGGTATGAGTTTGATACCCACAAATTGCGAATCATAAATACCCACCCAAAAGGGTTGGGTTTAGAAATCCATGCCCATCCCCATTCGCTTTGTTATCAAACCCTTACCCATTGTCATACCTGACTGCAAACAAGAGTACAAGACACGACCTTAGAGGGTGCAAAATGGATGGATCGAGCGTGCTGAGCTGGGTAATGGATCAATGGATCAGAGCGAGTACATTTTTTGTACTAATGAAATGGGTTTGATTGAGTTGAGCTTAGACAATTTGTCCCAAAAATAAACATTTTATAAAAATAATTAGTATATTAGAATAATAACTTCAACAAAATAATTTAGGAGGTTTATATGCATATATAAGAATGCTATTTGAGCAACTTTACACCAATTTTGACATGTTTCTTTTTTTTTTTAAACTAATTTTGTTATTCCAAGAGAACTGGTAATATTATGACATGGTCATCTTGATTGACCAAAGAGAACTTAAGCTGTGATTAGTCTAGTCTAACTTCTCTTGGTATTGCTTTCAACAGGTTGCAGCTGCAAAAGCAGATTTAAATTATATTGGTTTGGATGGGGAAATTGGATGCATGGTGAATGGTGCAGGATTGGCAATGGCCACAATGGATATCATAAAATTACATGGAGGAACACCTGCCAATTTTCTAGATGTAGGTGGGAATGCTTCTGAAGGACAGGTAAGTATTTGTTAGAGTATAATATTACAAAACAATCTCATAGGGGGTTTCTATAGCCTTTTGATGCATAATAAGTTTTTTGAAACTGGTGCAGGTTGTTGAGGCTTTCAAGATCTTGACATCAGATGACAAAGTAAAAGCAATATTGGTAAACATTTTTGGAGGAATAATGAAGTGTGATGTGATAGCTAGCGGGATCGTTAATGCTGCTAAACAAGTGAGTTGAAGTTGTTATTTCAACAATAATATACTTCTTTGAAATAAAAAGTCTCTGACGTTTTCTCATAAATGTATCAAAAATACATTTTAGGCAACCTTCTAATAGAGAGATCCAACTTTTTTGTTGTTCTCAGGTTGCATTGAAGGTGCCTGTTGTGGTTCGTCTTGAAGGTACAAATGTTGATCAAGGAAAGAGGATTCTTAAGGTACATTATCACTTTGTTAAATTAAAGTACCATCATTCGTCATGTAATGTTCATAGGAGGTTCAAATATAAAAATTTCATATTTCATGTTGGGATATATAGGAAAGTGGGATGACACTGATTACAGCTGAGGATCTGGATGATGCAGCCGAGAAAGCGGTTAAAGCGCTTAAATCAGCTTAAAAGATACCACTTGCCATGGTTTGATTCTTTTGTTGTCAGCTGAGATTTTATACTTCGATCACAGTTCTCCAAAATGAGCAACGGCCAGTTATTTTAGTATCATGTTTCTGGAAATAAGTACAGCAGAATTATGGTTTGGAGACGTTTTGATTTCCCACATGTTAATTTTGGCAAGTTTTATTGCAATTATCAAGTGTTATATTTGCTTCTTTGCTATGTAAAATCAGCAATTCTTGCGAACTTTTCGCCTAAAAAGTAGACAGTCCAACTGTTACATCAATTAGCGGAACCAAAAAAGTTAAGAAGGGAAATGGGGTGGTTTGATATTTATAAATTAATTTTTATTTTATATTTTTTGTTTTTAAGCATCAAGGGTACAATGAAGTTTTCAAATGTACTTAACAGAAACTATTAACGTAAATCACTTCACAGACCAAAAGTGTTATCCACAAGAGAACAAAAGAGTAAAAGGGTAAGTTCTGAAAACTTTGAAACCAAAACTGTAATACAAATGAAGCATCCTTGTAATCAGTTGAAAAAACAAAAAAAACTAGTTATTAGGAGTTCTGCTTATGCTAAATATAGATGTAGTTGCAAGAATTACTTGTATGTTCTATTTACTTCTGGATAAACAAAGTTAAATAAAAATGAGGTTCCAGTGGTATGTAGACAAATTATCTAAAATCATAGCCTTACAACAGTTTAGTAAAACCAACACCTATAATTTCTTAACGAGATAAATAATTAAGAGAAAATATAGACCTTGAACCTATTTGTGACGTATAAGCAATTGGTTTAGGCCATGTAATAACGCGTCTCATCCCACCCGAAAGCCGATCTGGCCTTTCAAATCTCTCAAAAAATCTGCTACAGCAGTCGCTGGCTCGTTGCTGTCCTAGTGATGACGACTCATTCTGTTTTTGAAAGTTTGACCCGTGTAGGAACAAGCTTGATGTGTTACTAAAAGGATCTGATCTCCTGAAAACATGTCTTGTTTCTTGATGATTGACCTAAAACACAGAGGGGAATAGATATAGATACAGGTATACATATAGCATTCCATAAGAGTTTTTAAGTTTTAACATATCTTATTCTGCCTTTCTTAGTGTGAGAAAGTGGTTTATGATTAATACTAGTACAAGAAAAATGGATATCCAGAGGATGTTTAAGATGCTAGACGGAAGGTGCAGAAAGATCTTCCTCTACCTCATCGTCTTTGCATCTTTTGAGAACGGACATCTGTCCACGCAAGTGTTTAATCTGCAATAGAACAGGATTACAACATGAACAAGCTGACTTTTTTACTAGACCCGTTTACCCAAATCGACCCATCATAAGTAACTGCTTTAAACTGTACCTCTTCTTGAAGCAAAGTGGGAAGGTTATCCAAAGAAACAAGATTATTAATTTCCTGCAACAAGGTATCATCTTTGATGCGCGACCAGGTTTCTGGTGGTAAAGCCAGTAAAAGTGCTGTAAGAACATCATTGCTAGCTGGGTGCATTCCGATGCAATCAGTTAATTCACAACTGGATGAATTTATATTTTGGGAGATGAAGGAACCAACATATCCACTTGTTGTTCAACGATGCCATTTGTCACCGTCCCAGATACTACTGTAACAGGTGGCATGTCTCCATTGGACTTTATGCTGTGTACAAGTGTTTCGCCACAGCAGAACCTGTTAGAGGATTCACTGGTTCCTTTTAGAAACCCTGCTCCTTGACAACACACGCTAGCCGCAATGTCGGTCAAACTGGTTTCTTTGCCCAAACACCGTGGGCCCTGACAACCTGGTTTCTCAGTGAACAGAAAATCTGTGACATGCTTGTATAGATGAATGCCCTGAACTTGTTTCAATATCTCCCCCTACATGAAACACCAGAAAACTGTAAGCAAGAAATCTATCACAGGAGAAAAGAGGTGGAAAAACTAATGGGTTGACTGGGTTTAGGTAATGCACCAAAACAAGTCTTTTGGTATGCGTTGACCCAAAACACTTTTTGTCCGGTGTTCTTATATATGTTTATAATTTTTGGAAAATAAGTACAAAATTATCTCATTTAATAAAGTCTGCCAAAGTATCCAGCTTTTTACATTGAGGTCACCCATATATTGAAACAAACGTTATAAGCCACAACGTATGAATCCAGTTTTGTTCAAACAAATCAGGTAAAAACACCTGCTGCATCATGTAGAATAACAAAATTGGCGGAGTTCTTTTCGCACCACTTTGTTTTTTCAAAAAATCTATACAAGTTTATCTTTCAATTTACAAATCTTTGATAATGATTTTCGATATAAAACGAAACTGCATACATACTTGGGTGGCTATGAAGTAGTATCAACATGTGAGTGGCGTTGGTGAAAAAAAAATTGAATACATGGCAACATACACTATACTTTATTTCAATAATAATATAACCATTTAAATATAATGATTTTGAGATTTTATGTATTGAAAGTACAATTTGGTTCACTTTCGACACATTTGACTTGTTCCCTTTTTCGCTAATATTTTCTACCCATGTCACCTCATCGAGATAAAACATAACTCAAATCAACCCATAGATAAGTAGATGGGACAAAACTTGTTTAAGGGTCAGAAATTTATGGTTTATGGTTCATGCCAGTAAGATACCTTAATGGAAAGTCTTTCTTGTTCTTCTGGACTTAGACTTTGACCGCCCTCCTCTGTTCTCCTAACTTCTGCCACCCACTTAATAAATTCAAGAAACTTTGAAGGAAGAGAATTGAAAACAATGGAAAGAACATCCTTCACATCTTTCACATTCTGAGAACTCAATAATACTGGAACATCCTCCATCAAGTACTTTGCAATTTTAACCCAACTCTCATGCTTACAACTCTGCAACAATAGGCAACATACAAAAATCAAAATGTGCATAAGATTGCAGTAACCAATTATTCCAATTTTGAACATAGTGTATGCACATGTCATCAATGATACTGAAATGAAAAAGAATCTAAAGCAGGTCACATATGAACACTTATGATTTATGCTTGAACATGAATGTACCAGGGTATAAAGTAATGCTGGTGGCCGTTGAAGCCTGGATATTAGCATGAAACTGAAACAAAAGAATAAGAGTAAAGTTTGGGTCAGATTCAAAATAAGAGAGAAAGAGAGAGTGCACAAATTTACCCTCTGTGAAATCCATTAGCCTTATCAACAGTATCCATGGCTTCCCAAAGTAATTTAAGTGGTACCCAATGAGGAGGATATTTAAAACGTGCAACGTCTAAAATTAATGCCATATCCCTTCCAGCATGATACCCCCCAATAGGTGAAAAGTGACCCTCACCTGTCTGCGATATTAAAAAAAATGATAAAGCAATTACATCAGCTCATCTGATCACAAACATCAATACTCATGACAGATGTGGTTTAAGAGGGAAATTTCAAAAAAAATAGCAAGGTTAGAACATGCCTGTTTAAAAGTCGCTCTGTTATATGATGAGATTACATGGCAATTATCAGAAGTAGAACAGTCAATGACATGCTTTCTAAATTCATCAATACTAGTTTGATTTGTGCGAAAAGCTTCAACTTTTGCTCCAGCACAGTGAGCCAAACACACAACTTTCCCAAAAGAAATGCCTTTGGCTTTAACCTTTTCTAGAGGCTCACAGCAATCCAGCATAGATTCATCAAACCACCTCCAGGGACCTGCAAACATTTAATAATTTATCTCATCATGACAAAATTTGTAAACTGCCAAAATGTGCATCAGTAGTTTCCAACATTTTAAAATACTTAACAGTTAACACTGACCACATAATATCATGAATCACGATAGATCAAAAGTTATCATTTACTAGTTTATCTCAATATAAAAGAGAACTAAATGTACCTTTCCATTTTCTGCCAGGATCAATGGAAAGTGCATTCAAGACCATCGCAAGGGTAGCTAATCCACAGTAAGCAGGTTCTGATTGTGTCTGAAAGTAAGAGATCAACTTAAAGAAGCCTTCCATGGTCCCACCTTGAGTGGCTTCCATGAACAATTGCTGCAAATTCAGAATACATATATCGCTGAGTTGAAACATAAAAGAAACAATTCAAGACTCTTCATTCTTGAACAAACAAAGCATAATCTCTATTTTAGTTAGTTTTTGATAATTTTTTATAAAAAAGAAGATCTTGATGTCAAACCTAGTACTTCCCTAATGAAAATTTTGATATATAAAAATCCAAAATATTGCAAATTTAACATCAACAGTATCCTATTTGTATGAATACTATAAACTTAAGTCTAACCTGAATACATCTTCTAGAAAAGCTTAAAATTAACACAAAACTGAAACAAAAAAAGGTAATCCATCTGACCACGAACACCTCAAAGTCAAAGTATAGCTCCACCATCAGATCACAAGCAAACCCATCTAAAAAATTAACAAACTTTATACACTTATCACAATTATTAGGCTAAATTAAACATCAATTTATAATAGAAAACATCAATTAAAAAAGATTTAAGCAAAACCTAATCCAAGAAACATTCAACTGTAAATTGAACAATTGCACACAAAATCATTGGTCAAAAACCTAAATTCAAATTTACAATAGAAAATCAGGGTAAAGAACTGACCTTTCCTTCTGAAGAAGCAAAATCAATGGCGGGAGGAGAAGGAAGAACCCTTCTGTAAATACTTGCAGTGGCCATTATTGAATCAATCAAAGAGGTCAAATGGATTAATGAATTGTGCGTTTGTAGGGATGAAGCAAAGGGTAGTTTACAAAAGGAATGATTAGTAGTAATACAGCGTTGAACATACGAAGTTGGATTGTTGTAGATGCTGAGGGTTTGTAATTGGTGGGGGCGAATCGAACCTATGGATTCAACAGGATTGGGTGCACAAACCTACCCCAGTATCGATGAATGTTAATATATTATCATTTTTCTCTCTTTTAAATCAACTATATTACGCATGTGAATTAAATCGGTGCAATATGTTCCACCCATAGATTATACGCGAGTTCACTTGATATAATATGTTTTAAGTTGGTCATGAACTTTATTATAGTAGATTTTTCTTTGGGTGTTGGATTTTCGTTGAAATGATGGAAGGGTCGGGTCACAAGCGTTGTCTGTATTCACAGAACGTGAGTGACCTTTAGCAAATAAATTTACGCAAATGGTTGAGCTTAAAGTATTCGTTGGCCGTTCAAGGCTATTATATACTCAAGCTTCAGTCGTGTATAATAATCCCTATGCACGTACTATCCGGATAATTGTCTAGTCCATGTAAGACTAATATGTCATATGCAAATGAATTTTATCATTCTACATATAATGCATTATTGCATTTAAAGTACTTGTATACAAAATACAAATAAACTGTTAAGACCAAAAAAAAATCATATAACAGTTTGAGGCACATACTCAAACTCTCCGTTATGTGTTTGTCATGACTCTTTGCTAAGTAGGACTACTTTCATGTTCTCACATTTTGTTTCCAATTTCAACTAAGAATAGTGTGAAAAAATAACATGCTAAGTATTTAAGCATATTAAATGTGTTATTCATAGAAGCCAAAAAGCATATTGAAATCAAAATCATATCAAAGATAAAAAGGAGATAGCTACTTTTAAGCCGAATAAAACCATCATATTGTTTATGGATTCATCTTACAATAAATATCAACCCCAAATCCCACCAGAAACTTGAAGTGCATAATTAGATAGGAAAAGTTACCAAACATCTTTGGTAAATTTTCACAAATTGGTGAAAATCCAAACTTCAAAGTATCCTTATTTCATCCCTATCTTCAGACTTCAATATAAGTTATTGACTTTTGTTGCAAGATGATGTTTAAAGATCCAAATGGGGTTCATAGCTCGAAGACTCGCTATCTTTTGACCTTGTTGACCCGTCATCGTCCCTTGATTTCTTTCGCCCTGATCTCTTGGGGATGTCCGGCAAGTCCCCAGTATCACGCGATCGTCGGATTCTATGCCGCCTATGCTTTGATTTGGTGGATGATTGAGAATCAAATCTGACGAATTGTCCATCGAACGACGACGGTGTCTGGAAGCTTTGGACACATCTGGAATGTCTCTTGTTAATACTTCGCTTCGAGTACTCCTATGGTTTTTCATACCTACACAAGAGTAACCTTTTACATTTTTTGTGTAAAAGGTTGTTTTCATGGCCGGCACTAAGAATGTGTCAGGTGTGCAACCATACAAGCCCAAACTTTTAAGTGACCTAAATTCTTTTAACGTTTAGATATTATGCCTTTATAACATATTATAAAAAAAACTATAAACTTACCAACAATTATATGTGTCAGAGGGACAATAAATTAATAAATACTTTAAAATCCAATAATATGTTCAATAGGAGCTTATTAACCCAACTAACCAGTTTAAGTTTATAAAAATTAAAATCATATTTTATTTTGGTTTGCCCCTAGTGATTCTAAGCCGCACAACTATCGATTATACCGAATCATTTATACCCCATTCGTTTGTACCCAACCACTTAGTACCCTGGCCCATACGTTCCGGCCCTGTCATACATGAGTTTCTAATTTAAAAGACCCGTTTTTACTTGTCACAAATGATCTCTCGGCCTAGTGGTCAAGAGGGAGGTGGGAGGTTTTGCCTCTCTTGGAGGTCCAAGGTTCAAACCTTGGCATGGGGTGAATATTACTAACTTGGTGATACTAACAACTAACAACTAACCAGCCGTTCAAAAAAAAAAAAAACTTGTCGTGCAAGACCGCATTAGATAATTCATATGTAGTAACAAATAAATATAGAAAATAAAATGTTCAACAAATCGATCTATTACCTTCTTTGATACCAGAGCTTTCTATTGGTCCTGATTGACTTCGTGATCCATTAAACCCCTTCATCTGTGTCACAAAGAAAAAAATGACCCAAGTTTACATACACATATATACATATAAATGATCATTCGATCACCAAACAAAAAAAAAAGAAATTTCTTTAATAGAAGTTAACAAGAAAGATTGATGATGATGTACCCAGCTCGGAGATTCAGTGGCGGGTCCATCAGCACCAATATGAGCAACATGCTTCACGTCCGTGGGCATACCGATCTGTATTCTGGTTCGTCGTCTTCATCTTGATCAATTCCCACATCAAAATGTCAACATATAAGTACGTTACCATGCATATTAAACAATATGCATGTATACATATTAATTAATTTATATAGGTTGATTAATTAAGTACGTACGTACGTACATACCAAAAATATTTGAGATGTTTTTGAAGCCTTTAAAGAAGCCTTTGACCTTGGTACCCATCTTCAAAGAATCGGTATGCGCGCTACGGATATGAATGGGGTCAGGCGACCCCGTAATATGTAACAACAACTCTGGAGAGAAGAATCGACCAAACGGATTGAAGGAGAAGACGAAGGGGTGAAGAAGACGGAGGAGAAGAAATAGATATAGATATAGATATAGATATGTATATGGATATGAAGAAAGGTGTGTGAGAAAGAGAGATATTAGGAGCAACATGCATGATGAACCATCTTTGATGTCAGTTTTTACCTGTACGTTCAGACTAATTCCTAAATTAAAGCCTGTGGTGAGAAATAAGTGTGGCAATAATTTACTTCCAAAGGATATATATGATGATATGCCTTCAGTTTTGGGGATTTTCACCTATTTGATGTTAATTTTTGTGATCGTTGCATTGATGTTCTTGTTACGGGGTGAAAAGAAGAGATCAATTATTAAGGTTGAAGAATTATGGGTGTTACATGGTAGTTAAGATCTAGGAAAACAAATCAAATTTAAGAGGTAGAATGAATGTTTAATCTTGATTTAAATAAAAAATAATTTTTAATATTAATTTATTAATATTTCGGTTGAGTTTGTATTTGATTAGGATTGAGTTTTTCTTTTTTAATTATTTAATAGTGTTTGGGTTGTGTTAGAATTAGTATATACAATAGTATAAATATGGGTTATGAATTATGATCATTGTGTCGAGACGAGTTGTATTCAAATTCTTAGTATGTTCTTCTGTTAATATTGTTGATTCTAGGACAACAATATTTATGCGTATGTTATTATGTATATAAAATATGTGTAGTTATGTTATTACATATAGGTAATTCCCTTTTGTATTATGTTGATTGAGCAATGAAATGTTAGAATTTTATGGCATATGTGTAGTTTAAGGGTTTTACGTCTAAAAAGTGTAAACAATAATCTCAATTATCAATATTTTAAATCAATGGTTGAGATTAAATTGTAAGAAATGCGTTTTTAGATGAGTATTTTAGACATAATCACTTTTCTTGACTTTTTTCAAGTTCTTATAATTTTTTAAACGTTCATAACTTTTATATATAATATTATTTTTTGTAAAACTCACACAAAAAACAAGCATTTTTTATTTTTGAAACAAGTACAATATCACTATATAAAAAGATAATAAATTTTTTATGTTTTAAAGTTCATATGATTTTGCTCGTCATTGTATATGTAATGTAGTTTGTTGTGTCTTTTTTTAGTTATTGTGTTTTTCTAAAATGACAAATTCTAAAAAGATATATAATAGTAAACATAACATTGTTGTCTATTTCCATTATGTAAAACATAATGATAAATTAACAACTAATTAATCTAATACATTAAAAATACTGACAAAATAACACAAAATGATATAGAATAATGATAAAATGTCTCATTATATTTTTTGATTGTCATTATGTTATCTTGAACACTATGAGTTATAAAAAATATATTATGAATATAAAATTATTGTGTACTTCTAATTGTAAAAATATAATAATAGATAACACGTTTATATAATATATAAACAATGACAAAAATAACACATTGTGTTATTTTAAATAATATTAGTTTTAAATAATATATTGATGAAATAATATCATTGTATGCTTTTAATTGTAAAACACAATGATAGATAATAAATTTATATAATTCATAATATACAACAAAAAAAATAACATAAAATAATATAAAACGTAAAACAATGATAATTAGACATAACAAATGATAAGAAAATATATGACACAATTTAATGATATAAATACAATAAGCTAACCTATTTGACACAACGATCAAAATATCTCACTTTTAAAACAATAAAAGAACACTGTCAAACCTATAATTCTTTTAAGTTTTTTAGATTAAATACTATTTTTACTATAAACCTGCCATTATATATATGCAAATATTTAACACAACGTATTACATGCAAATGAATTTGACAATTGTATTTTTCTATTTTGTTTTACGTATTTTTAACGGTTTATATGTAAATGATCTTAATTTGTTAATATAATTTGTTGCTTTAGTTCATTTTTCTACAAACTCCTCCAAAAAATAATCATAAAAATGATTTATTT
The DNA here is from genome assembly GCA_024085815.1 of Flaveria linearis. NCBI lineage: Eukaryota > Viridiplantae > Streptophyta > Magnoliopsida > Asterales > Asteraceae > Flaveria > Flaveria linearis. The sequence continues at coordinate 19,875 of JABSNV010001345.1, forward strand.
TGCATGTTTTTATGTTAGGGAAACCAAAAGCTAATAAACAGAAAAGAGGGATAAGTAAATTTAATGTAAATAATAAATAGAGGGAGAAATGAGTAATTTTTACTACTTTTTTTTTTTTGATAGTGGGTCGTTTTCCAAAGTCCAAACAAATTATTCTGCTTTCTATTCCGCTTTTATCGAAGTATTCTGTTTTTACAAAGTACTAAACTACAAAGGAAGTCACTAAAACTAGGCGTTTATGTCGCGCGTTGCTGCGGCTATAAGAAAAACATTACCTCTATAGATTTAAGTTATGTTCCAACCAGTCTTACGTTATCAATTCGACCCAATAGAAAATTTTTGTAAGCATTACCTCTTTCACAAAATGCCACCATACATTTTTAACTACTGGACTAAAGATTGGTTAAAAAAATAGTTCCATACAATAATTTTCAAAATGAGCAACAACTTGGCTGCTCCCCTTGCGTAATATAGTGCTACAAAAGTGAGTTGTAATGCAAGATGAGTTTGCTGCTACTCTTGTTTTTCCTATTGCAACGTGTACTGTTGCAAAAGTCTGGTTTGATTTTATGCAAAACAAGTGTGTTGTTCAATCAACCGACTTATAACTAAACTCATGTATATAACTTAGACCATCCAATGTTACTAACAAGAACATGCTTTTTTCAACCAGAAAAAAAAAGACTCATAAACTCGAAGTAATACAGTTTAATAGACCTGAGGTGTAGCACAAAGCATGTGTCATAGCTACATGAACCTGCAGAAAGGCGACCAATATTACACGCATAAAGCAAGCTAACAACAGATGTAATATACTAATGGCCAAATTTATAACACGAAAGCATGACCACTGACGATAAACATGAACTACATGTCATACAAATGACACAACAACCAACACTTGCAAACGATAAGGACATGCTACTGCTAATATGACAAAAACATGAAGTGATACAACACTTATTGGGCCTTATAAAGTTTCGATAATTAGTCATATTATTAACTCATAAAAACGATAACAACTAATAAGGTTAATCAATACCAAACCCATATATAAACCATTTAAAATTCAGAGTATGCTTTTCCCCTTTTTTAAGGTCATTGTAGCTTCTTCCCAAATAAAGAGTTTATGATCATTTATACATGTAGATTCACCCAAAAAGTATAGATGAAAGTGGATGACTGAGATTACATTTATGTATACATTGGTGATTAATTCTTTCAGTAAGCTTATATTATACTTTACCTTAATTGATCTGCAGATCAAGCTATTTAACAATGAGCATGTTCAAAACAAAATGTACAAACAAACATGCAACAACCAACATACAGGTGAAAATCAAAATCAAAAACTATGAACAACAGAACTACCTGCAAATGTCACCGACCCATAACAAAAGTAGAGATAATACAACAAAAACCTAATGATAATCAAAGCAGAACAATCGTAGATTAGAAATGCATGTTATGCATCCTGACCCAAATGGGCGATCTGGAAATCAACAAAAGTTAAAATCACAAAAAAAAACACACACACATGAGTGACGTTCAATACAAGAAATCAGCACATTGAACCCTAACAACAATGATGTTAAGTTGTTCTTGCTTGAGTCGCTACAATCGGCATTTTCCCAAAACGAATGAAGAGACGTCGTCGACTGAATCAGATGGAATAAGCGGCTGGTGGAAGTCGGACACACGTGTCTTATAAGGCGAAATACCTAAAATACCCTTGGCCAGTGGCACTGTAGCCACCGACCAAAAGGAAATAATACATAACTAGTTTTTTTACCCGCCGCATGTTGCGGCAGCATCATACGCAAATGATAAAGTATAGACTACGATTGACTCGACTCCTTTCCGAATTATATTTACGTTGAAACGTAGAGTAACTCGAATATATACTATTGAATGAAAATATATTATATTAGCTTTAGAAAACCCGTGTATTACACGGGTTAAATAAATAAAATATTAATATAATAAAATTTATGGAAAATAAAATGATATTCCAAGATATGATATGACTGAAATTACGTATGAGTAAGTAGTATAAGTAATAAAAGTGATATCAACCCTTTTAACTTTGTTTTAATTTTTTTTCAAAAAAATAACATTTTATTCTAAAACAAACTGTATAAAAATATTATTTTTTTAAATATTGCATTATCATAACTCCTAACTTAAATTATTTTGGTTTTAATAATTTACTTTTTAAAACATTAATTTTATAATATATCATATTTTTAAAAAGTTTGATATTTTAGAAAAAAATATTATTTATAAACATTTATTTATTTAGAAATAATATTAATAAAAATCTTTTTCTTAATTTATAAGAAAATATTTTAATTTAAAAAAATATTAAATAATATTATTAGTAATTAAGATAACTATTTAATAGGAGAGAGAGAGACGTGAAAATTTTGATGAGGAAAATTGTGATGATAACACATGTCATACTAAGTTATAATTTTATTATAACTAGATTACAATCCCGTGTCATACACGAGTTAAATAAATTTACTGTTACATTGTTAATGATATGAAAAGTTATGTTTTAAATATTGTGTATTACACGGATTGAATAAACTTATGTATTACATATTTAAAAATTTAAAGTTAACATATTTGAAATTTTAATTATGGATGGCTATTAATTGATAAATAACTATTATATTATTTATAATTAAGAGGAGAGAGAAGCGGGAAAATAAATTATTAGATGATCTATAATGGTGACAAGTGTCCGGATTTATTTTTATTTATTAATATAGAGATAGGTAGATTTTAAAAATTTTGATATTTTAGTAAAAAATATTATTTATATACATTGTTTATTTAGAAATAACATTAATAAAAAATTTCTTAATTTATAAGAATACATTTTAATCTAAAAAATATTAAATAATATTAATAGTAATTAAGGTAATTATTTAATAGGAGAGAGATGCGGGAAAATTTTGATGAGGAGAATTGTGACGATGACACATTTATACCAAGTTACTCTTTTATTATAATATATAGATAATAGGTAGATAGGTAGATTTGATTTGACCATTTTCTAGAATTTTTGTGTCCAACGTAGACCGACTCAAGACATAAATAAAAAACACACACAACGGCGACATATGCAACATGATAAAAATATAAGTTACAATACCCTCACTCATTTTCGAAATAAATTTACGTAGAAACATAGAGTAACTCGAATTTATACCGTCAAATGAAAATGTAGTATATTTGACTCGACGTTCTTTTAAATAAAATTTACGTTAAAACATATACCAACTCAAAACGTACATAAAACTAAACACAGAAACGTTGTATATTTGACCCGAGTTATTTTTAAACAAAATATACATCAAACGTAGACGAAAGGCAACACCATTGTTGCAGTAGAAATAAATAGGCAAGGACTAAAGGAGGGACAATTTGGTAAATTCACAAATGAGTTGTGAAAAAAAAAAACCTAACAATGGGGCGTGTGAGTTTCGAAATCCACACCTCATGTTGAAAACAAAGGGACGCTACCAACTGATCTAAAGAAGAAAACTTGTTGAATTGTGAAACTAATTATACCATCTACTAAAGAAAAGGTCAAGTGGCTCAGCACCTAAGCATTAATATAATATAATATAATATATGATTAAAATCTTTTTATATTAAATAAAATAAAACTTTTATTTTAAAACAAACGTTTTAAAAATGTGATACTTAAAAACTTTCTTCTAAACTCTCAATTTTAACTAATTTTATTTATAAAAGTTTTAATTTTTAAAAACACCATTTATAAAATATTTTGTATTTTTAAAAAGTTTGATGTTCTAAAAAGTTTTCTAAATTATAGAAAAAAATTCTTAGAAATAATAGTAGTAAAAATATCTCTTGCTTAATTTATTAAAAAACTATTTTAGTAAAAAAAATTAAATAATATTATTAGTAATTAATGTTATCTATCCTATCTAATAAACAAAGCTTTTTTGTGCCACATGGCACATTATTAAGCCATCACTTTGCCACGTGTCACCCTCTCAATCAATTGGCATTTTCTATTCCCGCCCACTTAAAACACACGCGGATCTCCACATGGGTCGTGTATCCATTTCTTCTTTCTAAGCGAAACATATCCTTTCCCTTTCCACACCCTTCTCCCGCAACCCTAATTTCACCATCTTCTTCCCCAAATCTTAGCATCTTCAAACGGCCGCTTCTTCAAACCGCGTTTCTCATCATCTCTGGGTTTGTACAGCCGTAGATCTAAGCAGGTATTCTTCTTCTTCAAACCGCGTTACAGATCGATCGACCGATCTTCTAACCACAGACCTTGACGTCTTCAATAATCGCAGCCATCATCTGTGGGTTTGTACAACCGTAGATCTAAGCAGGTATTCTTCTTCTTCAAACCGCGTTACAGATCGATCGACCTATCTTCTAACCACAGACCTTGAAGTTTTCGATAATCGTAGCCATCGTCTCTGGGTTTGTACAACCGTAGATCTAAGCAGGTATTCTTCTTGCGCTAATCTTTCATTCTTCTTCTTAAATCCCAAATCTCTAACTTGATTGACATTGTTGTTCGTTATCTCTAACTTTGCTCAGTTATTGTACATTATTTACTTCGATTCATAACTTTCTGATGTCGTTTCCTGTGTATGATTAAGTATTGCTTTAGTGTTGAATAAATACTCTGCTTTGGTGAATCTTAAGTTTTTATCAATATATCAGTGACTTTAGTAGTTTGTATCAATGGCTTTGGTTTAATTGAAATTTTGATGGTACTAATGTGGTTAGTAATTAAATATTTTTATATCTTCAATTAGTAATTTTTATGCTGAAAGTAATTTTTAAATTTTGAATGTTTTGAATTTTGAAAGTAATGTTTTGATACCTTCATCACAGTATCAAATTTTGAATGTTTATGCTGAAAGTAATTTTTATTATCTTCAATTAGTTATTCGTTTTGATGTACAAACACATTGTTAGCTTCAAATTCTAAATTGCTTGTGATGAAGGTATGACTTTATATATCTTCTAAAATATTATAGCAAATAGCAATCTTTCACTTATTGAATACTTTTGAAATCCTAAGAAATTCTCGCTGCTACAGTGAGTTATTGTTTCAATATTAGTGTTTATTGCATATGTTAGTGCACTTTTTATGCACTATGGATTCGTTCCTGTCATATTAGTGTTCCTCTATGGATATGTACCTATTAAATACTATAGACTTATGAAGTTTATTGCTATATGTTAGTGCACTTTTTATGCACTATAAACCCTTCAAAATATTGTCTATTTATTCAGTTTGTTGCTGCATAATATGTATATTTTTAAGGTACTGCAGGTCTATGTAGTTTGTTTTTAATTGAATTTGTTTAGCCCTGATGCATTATATAGTCGTTAAAATAGGGTACTTTGTTTGTCTCAAATTAGTGTAGCTTTTAGACATTATTAAATGTAAAAACAATGAATTACATAGTAAACTTCTATTACCTTACACTTGAACTAAATGACTAAATAATTGGTGATTGAAAATTTCTTCTTATCCACCCGTCAAATCATCGTATTATCACTTTTACGTGTGACTTGTAATGAGATTTCAGTTGGATGATATTTTCTTACATGTGTTATATTCTGCTTGTAGGATTCTAAGAATTATTCACATCCCATGTTTATTAATTTGAGAGTGCATTCTACATCGTCTTATAATGTTAAATTTCTTTCGCAACCCTTATTAAAAAACTATTATGCAATTTATGTGTTGTAAATTTAAAATTTCAATTTATGTGACGTGAATATTCTAAGATTTAAAATGTTAATAATTATTTACATAAACTCCAGTTAACTTTATTTACTTTGTTTACATAAATGTGTGATCACATTTCAGAGTCTAATGCTTTTTGACACCCTTTTTTCAGTTACAATTTGACATTTGTGTAGGATATTGCGAAATGTCAGTCACTCCGGGTTTTGTCAAGCATATTTCCTATCCTGCTGATGCATATCTGGTTAGCTGTGTTATCACATTATTTTTCACTTTTTTATGCACTTATGTTATTTATATAACAGGGTTTTGTCTATTCTTTGCTAGCAATTTCCAAAACCTTTTGTTGAAGACTTCTACAGAAAACAATCCCCTCCTCATTGATCTATCTTAGGCTCCATGATTCAACAGGATGGTCTGTGAAAACCGGAAATGTAAATGGTCAGTTGGCTTTCACAACAGGATGGGCCCTGGTATCATTGCATCTTAAATTAAAAAAGGATGATTATATCATTCTCTGCCCCATTCATCCTAATATCTGGTCTCTCACCCACGTTCATGGTGATACCTCCTCAGAACAACTTCCATTCTTCTATCATATACTTTCACACGAGCTTGACCCTTTTATTGTAAGTTTATCTTTATTTGTGCCACTTGTAAAATTATTTAATACATATTTTCAACCATCTAAACAATATAAAAGAAGTTTAAATAAGTAATATATATTTATCTCTTCATACAGATAGATATATACTACGATTAAAATGGTTGGTGACTCATTGAAAATTATATTCAACACTTAGGTATTTTACAACTTATAAATATCATTCCGTAACGATTTAGATCATTATGATTGCTGTCATTATATACACTTAGGTACTTTATTTATGTTTCCATGAATTTAGATATATTAGGTGCATAAAATCAAACATTTACATATGTATTACATAATAATAACAATACAATGTATAATGTATTTCAATAATCATTAAACATTTTCTTATATTTAGATTTTAATATTTGAAAACCTAATTCCATTTACATGTATATGTTTCAGCCAATTGATAAAACTTTTGTGAAGAATCATTTAGGGTTGAATATCCACCGTCAGTATTTTAAAGTTCAGGCAACAGAAGACTTTGTTTGTCGATTAAAGGTTTTCGAGAACCGTGGTGTGACAACCCGAAAATTTTTCATGATTTAATATAATTTTTATGTGAATTTATAGTTTATTTTTTTATATTTTTATTATTATTTAATGATAATATTAATAATAATAAAAGTAATAACAATAATAATAATAATATTATTATTATTAAAAATAATGATAATAATAATGATATTATTATTACGAATAATGATAATAATGATAATAATAATGATATTATTATTATTACAAATAATGATAATAATAATAATTATAATAATAATGATATTATTACCAAAATAATGATAATAATAATAATAATATTATTATTAAAAATGATAATGTTAATAATGAAAATAATGATAATAATGAAAATATTATTAATAATAATTATTTACAAAATTTATTTAATTGATTTAAATTAAGTCCAGGGGGTTATTTGTAAATTTTGAAACTTGTATTTAAAACTTTATAACATAAAATAATAACAATCGAAAGTGCAGGGACCAAATGCGTAAATATCAAAATTCCAACTGCACTCTCTCTCTTCTCTCGCGATTTTCCGGCGCCGGACCGGCAAGTCGCCGGCGGCTCTCCGGCGAGTCCAAAAGTCGAGATTTAGACCATGATTTCGGCCCCACGACACACCGAATCAAACGGGGGACAAAGTGGAACGTTCACGTGAACATAATTTAACGAAAAGCTACTCGAAATTGCGGTTAATGGTCCACAAAATACTTTCGGCCGACACCACTGAAAACACGCACTAAAACATCACAATAATTCAATTAAAGTAATGCAATCGATTTGCTATAAGATTCCTAAACTAATCATGCATTCAAACACACCTAAACACTCGAAAATAATCAAATCGATCCTCTCTCAACTCGCGGACCTGCAACTGATTGAACAACCATATTCGAGTTACAAACCCCTAAATTTTCAGAGGGCTTTAGATCATTAGGGTGATTGGAAACTTCCTGTGAAGTTAATTTCATTATCATCAACGTTTGATCATCTTTTGGATTCCACGTTAGCCGCGACTGTTCTTCGTGGTGTTCACCATCAATTCGACTCCTTCTGGTAAATTAAACACACCTACAAACTCGTTTTTATGCATAGATTAAAAGCCCTATGGTTAATTGCATTATCATAACCGATTGCTGGATCAATTTGATACCAATCGAATTAGGGTTCTTGATTTGGGGGTTTAGCTTACGGGGTTATGTTTAAAACTAATCGGGGTTGTGTTCTAACCGATATAGAGCCTTTGGCTCACTGGTTTGTGCGCAGGGTTTGGGGGGGGAGGTCACGGGTTCGAACCGTGCACCTCCCATATTTCTTTTTAATCCTTTTTAGGCTATTTAAAAATATATAAAAATTATTAAAAATTATAAAAATAATTTTTAAAAGCTTCTGTTATTTTTAACACCATTAAATATTTTTCTGTAAATTATTTAATTAAAGACACTTTAAATAAAATTTATAAAATAATATTTAAAAATATTATAAATAACCATTTTTATAAAAAATAGACTTTAAATTATGATTTAAAGTATTAATTTATTAATTGAACACCATATCATTTTTAATTAATGATAAATCATAAAAATTGTAGAAATTCAATTATTTAAAAACCCTAATTATTTATGTAAATAATTATTACATGTATTATAAATTATTACATGTATTATAAATTGTTATCCATACAAAAATGGGTTTTTAAATATAAATTAAAACAATCAAATTATTAATGGATATTATATTATCTAGGGATTTATTTTGATAATATAAATACGAATTAGATTTTATAAATTTAAATGTTTATAAAATCTTACAAAAAAAAAATTAAATATAAACTTATATGTTTAAATAACATCTATAATTTAATTAGAATATAATGATATGTTAAAATCATTATTAAGCCAATTAAATGTTATATAAATCATTAATTATTAACAAAAATAATTAAATGATTTCAATTATATGTTTATAACAAATCCCAGAAAACCAAACCCTAGATAATTGGACGCCAGGTTCAAGATCTAACTTATTTAGGTTTTGGATTTGTATCTGTTGCTTACGTGAAATTATAATCCTTAACAGGAATTTACTAGGTTGTCAACACTACCCAAGACTGAGGTGAGTTCATAACTATTCCTCTTTTTAAACATTTAAATATTTTGGGGCTGGAATACATGTTGTAATTGAAATTACAAATTATTTTTGTGTATTATGTTAAATAATAATTTGATCACATTTATGATTACATATGGTTATTATGAAAATCCTTCTCTGTAAACTGGACTATAAATAAGCAGGGATCTTTTGGATAGTACTATCGGGGAGTGACTTACCCCCACAAAGGTATGGGCATGTGATCCATATCAGATGCACAAAGATCTTGATGTCATTCGGGATGACTGTTTCTGTAGTGAGAAGGCAGATGTGCACTTTATATAGTTTGCATTATAGTTCCATTTACAACCCATATGAGGATAAATGTAAAGGAGGATTTGCTCCCTCTGATTTGAAATTATTATGAAAATATAATATACACATAAAAGGATAATAAACTAAGTGACATGGACAAATTCAATGTGAAGGATTTGTTGGGCTTGTACTTAGTAGGTATGTGGGATAGCGGGTTCACCTTATTAAAAAGGGTTCCGACAGGCTATTCATATACCGGTGAGTAAAGTAAACTCACACTTTTTCTATAAATCCTATTTGATGATAATTGATGATTTATCACTATGTTTTACTTACCTGTGAACTCACCAACCCTGTGTTGACACTTGATTTACATGTATTCTCAGGTATCTACTAGGAGCTTATGGACGTGCACGTAGGATCATATAAGAGCTCAAGATACCTATTGAATTATTAATTGAATTATGATTAAGACATGTTGTCAAGAAAACAGTCTATCTTTTATTTCCGCTGCTCTGATTATTAATAAAACGTTTATCTAAAACTTATCATATAGATAACTGCATCTCATGTGTAACTACTGTGTTCGATCCTGTTTGTTCACCCCTCCGTGATAGATTCCAGACCCGGAATTTGAGGGTGTGACAGATTGGTATCAGAGCCACTGGTTATACTGAGTTAGGGATTGCATCTAGCCTATAGCCACACACAATAGTTGCACAAAGTAAATTGCCTTAGTTAGAGATTGACTAAGATTAAGAAGTTATATGCTTAAACTTAGATAGTTGTTTTCCTAAACATAACTTTGACTCTTTGACTCATTCCTAAACTTATTCTCAACGACACGTGGGATCTACACTTATCATCGTGCCTAAATCAAATGGTTTTCAAATCTCGTCAAAGTCCGTGTCACATGACCGAGAACATGCAATGCTGGAAGAGTGGGATACCTGTATCTTAAGGTGTTCTGTCTAGGCAAGGTATTTCATACAACTTGATTACCTCACCTGGGAACCCTCGAGATGAGTATCTGCTTATAGGTACGCATGTCCTCGTTAAGGTTGTGGTGGACACAAATACTTTGATAAGTCAACGTATTCGCTTTGGTTTGCGAACCGAACGTTTACACTCCTAACCTCTCATTGTTATTCTAAACAATCTCATTAATGATTTTATTTTGAAAAGTTTTAGAAACCAATTACCCATAAAGGTTTCTTCTTTCCATATTATTCAGCATGTCTTCTCGTCAAATCCGTTCACGATTTAGAAACTCTGGCCGTAAGATTTCCGCTATTGTAACACGTGAAGTTACTACAGTCATATACAATTCTTTAAGGCAAATAGGTCAAATTACCTTGATATGTTTCATTCGGAAATCTAAGCTACGCTTGCCCTAACCTAAAGCGAGACTTGTTTCCTTAGTACTCGTGCCTTGCCGAATTTAATCGAAAAGCCCAGTTTTCTTAAATTCCCATCTGTCCTACAGTAATTGTCCATACTTTGAATATTTGATATAAAATGCATCTATGGAATATGTCAAAGTGTGAATTCTCACCAAACAATTTCATGATAGATGGACGCACCAGCGGGCAGAGGCAGAGGTAGAGGACGCGCCAGAAGAACTGTCCCAATAGGGATGACTCCTGAAGAAATACAAGCCTTGGTCAATCAAGGTGTTGCTGCAGCCCTAGCCACTCAGGCTGCTCAGAATGGTCATCACTATTCATATAAAAAGTTCCTAGACTGCAAACCAGATACCTTCACTGGTGCAGAAGGGGCCATTGGGCTCATAAGGTGGTTCGAGAAATGTGAATCCATCTTCGCTATATCTGAATGTCCCGATGAGAGTAGGACCAAGTATGCCTCCGGAGCCTTGAGTGGAGCTGCACTCTCGTTCTGGAAGACAGAAGTTTCAAGACTTACTCTCTCCCTAGCCAATGCTATGGATTGGGAGGAATTCAAACAGCTGATGATGGAAGAATTCTGCCGAGAGAAGAAGTACAAAGGTTTGAAACCGAATGCTGGAACCACAAAATGGTGGGATCTGAAATTGAAAAGTATACCACCGAAAATCATGAGTACGCAACCTTGTGTCCTCATATGATGGAGCCTGCTCACAGAAGAATTGAAGGCTACATCCGTGGACTGTCTCCGGTCATTCAATCTATGGTCACTTCCTCCAACCCAACTTCAATCCAACAGGCCATTAGGTTAGCTCACAAGCTGACTAATGAAGCTGTGGCTCAGGGGAAGTTACCACCAAGAAACAAGGGTAAAGGTGTCGCTGCTGAAAGCTTGGGGAAGAGAAAGTTTGAAGATGCTAAAGACAGTGAGAGTCAAGGTACAAGCAAGAAGCAAGATCAGAAAAAGCACCAAGACAATCAGGGCATTCCGTCTAGATGTCAGAAGTGTGGCAAGCGTCATCATGGCAAGTGTACCGCAATCATCTGCTACAAATGCAACAAGAGGGGGCACACTGCTCCTGAATGTAGAACCAAGACTCAAGACCAAGGAAAGAAGGATGGTAATCAGCAGAATGGTGGAAAGAAGGAAGTTATTTGTTTTAGATGTGGAGAAAAGGGCCATATTGCTAAAGACTGCACTGGGGAAAAGAAAGATACAGCCAAGGGCAGAGCCTTCGTTATTGGCAAAGGTGAGGCTCTCAAAGACCCTAACGTTATTATGGGAAAATTTTTGGTGAATAAGGTTTATGCCATAGTATTATTTGACACGGGAGCTGATAGAAGCTTCGTATCTGATACTTTCTATAAGCACTTGAATGTAAACCCTGTACCCCTAGATGAGCCATATGTTGTAGAAGTAGCAAATGGTAAATCCTTGACCGCATCACAAATCCTGAAAAACTGTACACTAGATTTATCAGGTCATATCCTACCAATAGACCTCATGCCCATTACTTTGGGAAGCTTCGATGTGGTAGTTGGTATGGATTGGCTATCCAAAAACTCTGCAGAAATTATCTGTAAAGACAAAATGATTCGTATCCCCCTACCAAATGATGAAGTCCTGTGCGTGGAGGGAGATAAGACTGGTGTCGTGATGGGAGTTATTTCTTACTTGAAGGCTCAAAAGTGTCTTCGAAAAGGACATACTGCTATCCTAGCCCTAGTCACTGACAAAGATAAAAAGGAAAGGAAGATTGAAGATGTACCCGTCGTCAGGGAATTTCCTGAAGTGTTTCCTGATGAACTGCCTGGATTGCCCCCTAAAAGAGAGGTCGAGTTTTCAATCGAGTTAGTACCTGGAGCTACACCTATAGCTCGGGCACCATACCGTCTCGCACCTTCTGAATTAAAAGAACTATCTGACCAGCTTAGGGAACTCCTTGATAAAGGATTCATCCGACCTAGCTCGTCACCATGGGGAGCACCAGTGTTATTTGTGAAGAAGAAAGACGGGACCTTCCGGATGTGCATCGACTATCGAGAACTGAACAAAGTGACGATCAAGAACCGTTATCCCTTGCCACGTATTGACGACTTATTCGACCAACTGCAAGGTTCGAGCATTTACTCCAAGATAGATCTTAGAAGCGGCTATCATCAGCTGAGAGTCAGAGATGAAGATATTATGAAGACGGCTTTCAGAACTCGATACGGTCACTTTGAGTTCACAGTCATGCCATTTGGGCTAACAAATGCACCTGCTGTATTCATGGATCTCATGAATCGTGTATGCAAGCCTTATCTAGACAAATTTGTCATTGTCTTCATTGATGACATCTTGATCTATTCCAAAAATGAGCAGGAGCATGAAGAACATCTAAGATTGATCCTTGAACTACTAAAGAGAGAGGAGCTTTATGCTAAGTTCTCGAAATGTGATTTCTGGCTTAAAGAAGTTTAATTCCTTGGTCATGTGATTGATGCTAATGGAATTCATGTAGACCCAGCTAAAATTGAATCCATCAAAAGTTGGCCTACACCTTCTAATCCAACGGAAATTAGACAATTTCTGGGACTAGCCGGCTATTATAGGAGATTTATCGAGGGATTCTCCAAGATAGCTCAACCATTGACTATGCTTACCCAAAAGGGGGTAGCATATCATTGGGGGTTCAAGCAAGAGGCTGCTTTCCAAACACTGAAACAGAAGTTGTGCAGTGCACCTATATTGTCCCTACCCGACGGTATTGAAGACTTTGTAGTCTACTGTGATGCTTCTGTTCAGGGTCTGGGATGTGTTTTGATGCAGCGAGACAAAGTCATAGCCTATGCCTCAAGACAGTTAAAGGCTCATGAGAAGAACTATGCAACTCATGATCTAGAACTGGGAGCTGTTGTGTTTGCTCTTAAATTATGGAGACATTACTTGTACGGTACTAAGTGCACTATTTATACCGATCACAAGAGTCTTCAACACCTGTATAATCAAAAGGAGCTGAACATGAGGCAGAGGAGGTGGCTTGAACTACTAAACGATTATGATTGTGCCATCAAGTACCATCCTGGTAAAGCAAATATTGTGGCTGATGCTTTGAGTAGGAAAGAACATGTGAAACCTCGTAGAGTGTGAGCTCTACAACTTACCATTCAAAGCAACCTGCCGGCACAAATCTTGAATGCTCAGACTGAAGCCCTGAAAGAAGAGAACATTAAAGATGAAAACCTTCGAGGGCTAGACCAACAGTTTGAAGTTCATTCGGATGGGATACGCTTTATAGCAGGAAGGATTTGGGTACCCCTATACGGGAATCTGAGGAGCTTGATCATGGATGAAGCCCACAAGTCTAGATACTCTATCCACCCAGGAGCAGATAAGATGTATTACGACTTGAAGCCTGTTTACTGATGGCCAAGAATGAAGGCAGATATTGCAACTTATGTCTCAAAGTGCTTGACTTGTTCTAAAGTCAAGGTCGAATACCAAAAGCCTTCAGGAATGTTAACCCAACCAGAAATTCCCGTGTGGAAGTGGGAAATGATAACCATGGATTTCGTCACTGGTTTACCCAAATCTCAAACGGGCAATGACACCATTTGGGTTATCGTTGACCGTCTCACCAAATCCGCTCATTTCATACCCATTCGTGAGAAAGACAAGATGGAGAAACTTGCAAGGGTGTACATCAAAGAAATTGTCTCAAGACACGGAGTGCCAGTGTCTATTATCTCTGATCGTGATGCACGGTTTACATCAATCTTCTGGGGTAAGCTTCAGAAAGCTCTAGGCACTCGCCTAGATATGAGCACAGCCTATCACCCTCAAACTGATGGTCAAAGTGAAAGAACCATACAGACACTTGAGGATATGCTTAGGGCTTGTGTCATTGACTTTGGAAAGAACTGGGAAGGTCATCTACCTTTGGTAGAGTTTTCCTACAATAACAGTTATCATTCAAGCATCAAGGCGGCACCATTCGAGGCCTTATATGGACGAAAATGTAGATCACCGCTTTGCTGGGCAGAAGTTGGAGATAGTCAACTTACTGGTCCAGAGTTGATCTTTGAAACTCATGAGAAAATTGTCCAGATAAGAGAACGCATGGCTGCTGCCAGGGATCGCCAGAAAAGCTATGCTGATAAACGCCGCAAGCCACTGGAATTTCAGGAAGGAGATAAAGTTTTGCTAAAGGTATCTCCCTGGAAGGGAGTTATACGCTTTGGAAAACGGGGGAAATTGAACCCTCGCTACGTGGGACCTTTTGAAATTGTCAGAAGGATCGCCCCAGTAGCCTATGAATTAAATCTACCTGCTGAACTTGGTGGTGTGCACAATGTTTTCCACGTATCCAATCTAAGGAAGTGTTTATCCGATAAATCACTTGTTGTGCCTTTAGAGGAACTGCAAGTAGATGAGAAACTCAGGTTTATTGAGGAACCAGTTGAAATCATGGATAAAGAAGTTAAACAACTTAAGCATAGCAAGATTCCGATTGTCAGAGTTCGGTGGAACTCCCGGCGTGGTCCTGAGTTCACTTGGGAACGAGAGGACGAAATGATGCGCAAATATCCTAACCTGTTCAAAAATGTTACTAGTGCATCTTAATTTTCGGGACGAAAATTCCTCTAACAGGGGGATGATGTGACAACCCGAAAATTTTTCATGATTTAATATAATTTTTATGTGAATTTATAGTTTATTTTTTTATATTTTTATTATTATTTAATGATAATATAATAATAATAAAAGTAATAACAATAATAATAATAATATTATTATTATTAAAAATAATGATAATAATAATGATATTATTATTACGAATAATGATAATAATGATAATAATAATGATATTATTATTATTACAAATAATGATAATAATAATAATTATAATAATAATGATATTATTACCAAAATAATGATAATAATAATAATAATTATTATTAAAAATGATAATGTTAATAATGAAAATAATGATAATAATGAAAATATTATTAATAATAATTATTTACAAAATTTATTTAATTGATTTAAATTAAGTCCAGGGGGTTATTTGTAAATTTTGAAACTTGTATTTAAAACTTTATAACATAAAATAATAACAATCGAAAGTGCAGGGACCAAATGCGTAAATATCAAAATTCCAACTGCACTCTCTCTCTTCTCTCGCGATTTTCCGGCGCCGGACCGGCAAGTCGCCGGCGGCTCTCCGGCGAGTCCAAAAGTCGAGATTTAGACCATGATTTCGGCCCCACGACACACCGAATCAAACGGGGGACAAAGTGGAACGTTCACGTGAACATAATTTAACGAAAAGCTACTCGAAATTGCGGTTAATGGTCCACAAAATACTTTCGGCCGACACCACTGAAAACACGCACTAAAACATCACAATAATTCAATTAAAGTAATGCAATCGATTTGCTATAAGATTCCTAAACTAATCATGCATTCAAACACACCTAAACACTCGAAAATAATCAAATCGATCCTCTCTCAACTCGCGGACCTGCAACTGATTGAACAACCATATTCGAGTTACAAACCCCTAAATTTTCAGAGGGCTTTAGATCATTAGGGTGATTGGAAACTTCCTGTGAAGTTAATTTCATTATCATCAACGTTTGATCATCTTTTGGATTCCACGTTAGCCGCGACTGTTCTTCGTGGTGTTCACCATCAATTCGACTCCTTCTGGTAAATTAAACACACCTACAAACTCGTTTTTATGCATAGATTAAAAGCCCTATGGTTAATTGCATTATCATAACCGATTGCTGGATCAATTTGATACCAATCGAATTAGGGTTCTTGATTTGGGGGTTTAGCTTACGGGGTTATGTTTAAAACTAATCGGGGTTGTGTTCTAACCGATATAGAGCCTTTGGCTCACTGGTTTGTGCGCAGGGTTGTGGGGGGGGAGGTCACGGGTTCGAACCGTGCACCTCCCATATTTTTTTTAATCCTTTTTAGGCTATTTAAAAATATATAAAAATTATTAAAAATTATAAAAATAATTTTAAAAGCTTCTGTTATTTTTAACACCATTAAATATTTTTTTGTAAATTATTTAATTAAAGACACTTTAAATAAAATTTATAAAATAATATTTAAAAATATTATAAATAACCATTTTTATAAAAATAGACTTTAAATTATGATTTAAAGTATTAATTTATTAATTGAACACCATATCATTTTTAATTAATGATAAATCATAAAAATTGTAGAAATTCAATTATTTAAAAACCCTAATTATTTATGTAAATAATTATTACATGTATTATAAATTATTACATGTATTATAAATTGTTATCCATACAAAAATGGGTTTTTAAATATAAATTAAAACAATCAAATTATTAATGGATATTATATTATCTAGGGATTTATTTTGATAATATAAATACGAATTAGATTTTATAAATTTAAATGTTTATAAAATCTTACAAAAAAAAAATTAAATATAAACTTATATGTTTAAATAACATCTATAATTTAATTAGAATATAATGATATGTTAAAATCATTATTAAGCCAATTAAATGTTATATAAATCATTAATTATTAACAAAAATAATTAAATGATTCAATTATATGTTTATAACAAATCCCAGAAAACCAAACCCTAGATTAATTGGACGCCAGGTTCAAGATCTAACTTATTTAGGTTTTGGATTTGTATCTGTTGCTTACGTGAAATTATAATACCTTAACAGGAATTTACTAGGTTGTCAACACTACCCAAAGACTGAGGTGAGTTCATAACTATTCCCCTTTTTAAACATTTAAATATTTTGGGGCTGGAATACATGTTGTAATTGAAATTACAAATTATTTTTGTGTATTATGTTAAATAATAATTTGATCACATTATGATTACATATGGTTATTATGAAAATCCTTCTCTGTAAACTGGACTATAAATAAGCAGGGATCTTTTGGATAGTACTATCGGGGAGTGACTTACCCCCACAAAGGTATGGGCATGTGATCCATATCAGATGCACAAAGATCTTGATGTCATTCGGGATGACTGTTTCTGTAGTGAGAAGGCAGATGTGCACTTTATATAGTTTGCATTATAGTTCCATTTACAACCCATATGAGGATAAATGTAAAGGAGGATTTGCTCCCTCTGATTTGAAATTATTATGAAAATATAATATACACATAAAAGGATAATAAACTAAGTGACATGGACAAATTCAATGTGAAGGATTTGTTGGGCTTGTACTTAGTAGGTATGTGGGATAGCGGGTTCACCTTATTAAAAAGGGTTCCGACAGGCTATTCATATACCGGTGAGTAAAGTAAACTCACACTTTTTCTATAAATCCTATTTGATGATAATTGATGATTTATCACTATGTTTTACTTACCTGTGAACTCACCAACCCTGTGTTGACACTTGATTTACATGTATTCTCAGGTATCTACTAGGAGCTTATGGACGTGCACGTAGGATCATATAAGAGCTCAAGATACCTATTGAATTATTATTGAATTATGATTAAGACATGTTGTCAAGAAAACAGTCTATCTTTATTTCCGCTGCTCTGATTATTAATAAAACGTTTATCTAAAACTTATCATATAGATAACTGCATCTCATGTGTAACTACTGTGTTCGATCCTGTTTGTTCACCCCTCCGTGATAGATTCCAGACCCGGAATTTGAGGGTGTGACACGTGGGTCTTTTCTTTTGTGGTTGGAGTCCGTGAATTGATTTCTGAGTTTCCTATACACAAAGGATATTTCATGATATTCACTTTAATAGAGAAAAGATCTCTTTTTCTAAAAGTGTTTGATACTGATGGTTGTGAACGCTTTCAAGCAAAATTACTCCATTCTCAATTCCATGCTCCTCCTGATACTAAGGAAGGTAAACCAATTCAGCACTTTGATAATTTTAGTTTATTTTATTGTGTTTTCAATATTTTTTAAACCAATATTTCTAACCTCACACCTACTACATTAATTTTAAAATATCACTTAATTGCATCTCCTGTTATAAATGTTGCAAATTGAATCACTTATTTATTTGCAAAATACATCACACATAACATGAACTTCATATAAAAAAACATTTAATGTCTAACAACATTAATCTATCAACGATGCTTTATACAGTTATTAGGTAAAATTAATATCATTAATATTATATTAATTGTTTTTCATTTAATTATAATCATGTAAAACATTAATCTTTTATTTTTGCCAAAGGTTTGCCAAATGATCCTACAGATGTTGATGACGGTGATGTACAGAACATACTTCATAAAAGTGATCAACTGCCTCATGCTACTGATCCAGGTTATTTATTTTATATTTCTATTATATATTACTTATTTACACATAATTGGTGATTATATATAATTAAACATATGACATTTAGATATGTGTGTGTTTATATATATATATATATGTAAATTTATATATTTCATTAAACTATAACTATTTTGAAAGCAATAACAGTATTTCATTCTATTAGTATTAAAATATATTATACAAATATTATTCGAGCATATTTAATAATAAAACATAATAATGGTTCACTGTTACTTGCACATTACTTAGTAATCAGTCTATCCTTACAATGTTTATGGTTTCATGAATTTAAATTTAAATGGAATCAACATTTACATTCACATTTTTTTTTAGCTGCTGAAGAACTTGATCCAGTAACTATTTATGATGGTGCTCCACTCGTGGACATACCGGTGAATGATCAGGTTGTTAATGATGATTTTGGCGACGTTGATGATGATAATGTTATCACATTTGCTCGGGTCGCTACAACCCGTTTGGTATCTATCTTTTGTATAAATTTTTACAATCAATTTATTAATGTTACTTGAAATATTATATAATTTTATTTGAGCTAATAAATTTTTTTTTCAGAGGCTGCCTACCGCTGTTGTTAATGTCACTGATTTTGACAACAACCCATTCATTAACTTCCGGAATCTTCAAGGCGTTGTAAGTCAAGTGTTTCTTCGACCGGAACCCTCACGTAATTATATACGGTATGCTATCAGGTCTTGCGGTCGATTTCTGAAAGAGAATGGTATTGATAAAGGTGACAACTGCACATTCCAGTTCATAGTAAATGAAGGTATGTTGGTATTGACTGATGTCCACAAGGTATGATTACTACTTGTGACAAAATCCCCTTTTGGCCAAACAAAACTGTATACATTACGTATCTATGGATTAGGTTTCAGCAAAACTTATTATGTAGAAACATATGGTTGGTACAACTTAGTTAGCAAACAAATTGGTACTATGATGTCACTTTTTGGTATAATATAGTCGTTATATATGATGTTGAATTATCTATTTAATGGATTAGGTTATGGCAATACTTATTATGTAGAAACTTATGCTTGGTGCAACTTTGTTACCTAAGAAATTAGTACTATGATGTCACTTTTGGGTATATATGATCGTTATATATGATGCATAATTGTCTATTTAATAGATTATGTTACGGCAATACTTATTATATATAAACGTATGGTCGCTGCAAGTTACTTAGCAAACAAATTGGTAATGTGATGTCACTTTTTGGTATAATTGATCGTTATATATGACGCTGAGTATCTAATTTTATGTTTCTTTTATTTGTAGATAAATTTTATTTTGCATCTTTATAAATTTATGGATACATATGATGCTAAATTAATATTTAATATCTTATTTAATTGCCTTTTCTACTTTTCAATCGGTTTTCTTCATATTTGCCAACATTATATCTATTTTACCGATTGAGAAAATCAAATATTAAATATATTACTTTAATACTACTGATTTATTTCTAATTTTTGTTTAATTTATATTTTTTAAAATATTATACATATTCTTTTTTTAAAAGTCTGTTTATAATAAACAAACACTAATACTTATAGTATAATATCTTAAAATATCTTAATATTAATTATAAATAAAATTATATGTATAATATCTTAATATAAATTATAATTAATATTATAATTTATTCATTCATTTAACGTATTATACATAAACAAACACCAATAGTTATAGTATAATATCTTAATATAAATTATAATTAAAATTTTGTTACTATCGATCGGCTAAAATTCATTCATTTAACGTATTATACATAAACAAACACCAATACTTATAGTATAATATCTTAACATATATTATAATTAAAATTATATTTACATAATACATTATTAAATAAACAAAATTATAATATTTTAACCCTTTTCTCTATAATAGTGTATTTTAAACGTTGTTTTAAAGCTTTTTTACATAATCTACCAAATTTTGTTAGTATTAGTTATTATATTTTTTAAAATCTTCATTCTAACTATCTTTATTTTATAATTGATTTTATACTTATATTTTATTTATTTTACATAATCTACCAAATTTTGTTAGTATTAGTTAATGACATTAATTGATTCCAATCTATTTTAAAATTAGATGGTGCATTTATCATAAATATATGTTTCTATTTTTAGTGATATATTAAATTCTAAAATAAATATATTTTGGTAAACTTCAATTCTATCCTGAATTATTTAAAATTTCATGTAATTATTAATTCTATTACCTTGCAAATTATAGCAATTCAAAAAATCAGAATTTTTATATTAACTTTTCCCATAAAATTTGTTTAAAATTCTGTTAATCTTTTTAACACTTTCAAATATATACAACTTTTGGTAACGTCTAAATTATTAATTGCTCTTTTTCCAGAAACCTAATTTCCCATTTATTCAATATTTTATTTTATTAGTTAATAGAGTATATTACATTTAATTATACATAACTTTAGAATTTCATTGTTATTAATTGCCTTGAAAATATATAATTGACTTCACAATATATAATTGATTCTTTTTTTTACATGTAATCTTCTAATTCAAAATTGTATTTCTGTGTTTTGTTTTTACTATACATTTATTAGGAATGAAATCAATTTAATTTATTATGTTTCCATTTTAAAAATTTAATCAACTTTTAGTAGATTCGCATAACATATATATTCATAAATTAATTAAATACTTTCCACATTTGTTATCTTTAAAAATAGTATAAATTAAACCTCCTACCTTTTCAATTTTAAATTTATTAACACTATCAAATACAAACATTTTTCTTCACGGTACTATGTAAGTTCAATCCTAAGAGTTTCTGCATTTTTTATGTTTCATATTAATTAACATCATAAGTGTTTCTCATATTTTTTCTAATTTTTCAGTGTAATGGCATCCGCTAGAATAACTATGTTCAGAGATTTGAATGTTCTACAAGAGGAGTATACCATTAAGGTTCGAATCATTAGGCTTTGGACAAGAAAACTCTTCAAGGATCCAAGAAAGATTTACTCATTTGAGATGATACTTATGGATGAAAATGTAATCTCACAACTTTATTTTATTATATTTAATTTTTATACTAACATTTATATTTTATACTGTACATGTTAACATTATCATTATTTTCCTATTGTATCATGTTTAGGGTTCAAGAATGGAGGCTTCAGTGCAAAAGAAATACTGTTTTGGGTATGAGAATTTGCTGACAGAGAATCAGTGCTTACTTGTATTCAGGCCTTCTTTGGCTGCAAATGTATTGAAAAATAAAATTCTTAATACACCACATAAATCTCTTTTAACGAAAAGACTGTTGTCATGAGTTCTTCTGATGCCGTTGGTTCCATGTATGGTTTTCAATTCACACCATTCTCTATCCTCAATCCTACTCATACGGAGGAGAATACTACCGTTGGTAAGTTCAATTTATGTTATTCTTTTTTAATTGTTGTTGTTTCTTTTAGAGGTATTTTATTAATTTTAAGTAACTTATAACATTTTAATTTTGTTGTAGATATCATTGGTGCTGTTATGAAGTTTTTCCCAATTGATACATCACAAAATGCTGATGGAAAGATCACAAAAAGGCTAAATCTACAGCTTAAAGATTTAGAGTATACTTTTAATTGGCATAAATTTTTTGTTATATTTTATTTCTTTATTTATCAAACTCGGAATTTATGCAATACTAATATAATATTTATTTTTTAAATAGGAACAACGAAATAACCGTCACACTTTGGGATAACTATGCTGACCAATTTCATAGTTTCGTATCGGAGAATCAAAGTGATAGAGATTTGGTAGTTATTGTGCAGTTTGGTAAATTTCGAACGTTCATAGGTACGTTCAAATTTTCATTTGAAAAACGATACTTTATATTTATAACATTTTACACACAGGAATATATTTATTTAATTTAAAAATTCTTATTATAATTAGTGCAGCCTATAATACTTACCAAACCCGTTTGTATTGTTAATTTACAGGTGCTAATCAAGTTTCAAATGCTTATAATGTCACTAAGCTTTTCATCAATGACTTAATCGATGAAATAACATCATTCAAGCAAAGGTTTTTAAAAAATTCTAACCTTATATATTTTTTTACTTGGAAAAATGTTTTGAATCATTAATTATTTCAAATTTTAACATGTTTATTGTTGGTAATTGTTTTATATAATCTCATTTTTTAAATATTTATTTACATATATTATAGGTTTATCTCTCAATCGATGTCAGTTTCTTCATCTTCTCATTCCGGATTCTCTTCCTCTGTTATGACAACAATGATGGATGATTTTCTGGCCATCACTGAATTTGTCAATATTTGTGAGATCCATGATATCAAGACGGTAAATGCTATAATCTTTCCTTTCACATGAACTACTTATAAGTAATTCAAATTTAACACTTCAGAGTATTATGTTTTCCCATTTCAGCCAAAAGATGTTGTTCTACTAGGAACTGTTAAAGGTTTCTGTAATGATACTCCATGGTATTATGCCAGTTGTAGAAAATGCAAGAGTAAAGTTACCGAAAATGTTGTATGCACTCTTAAATCAGATGGGTCTGGTGATTTTGATGAGGTTACCATTATAGGATGTAAAGGTGCAGATTGCAAAGGACAAACTATTACACCCGTTCCAAGGTAATTTGCTATAAAAATCTATTTTTGTTTAAAATTTAAATTTTATTTATAATGTTGATTTCATTTACACACATTCATGATACAAATAACAAAGGTAATTAATTGTTTTGTTTTTTGTATGTTAACAAAGGTAATTAATTGTTTTGTTTTTTGTATGTTAGGTACAAAATAGCATTGCGAGTTCAAGATTCTACCGGTATTGTTTCTCTAACACTTTTTGACCGTGAAGCTTTTAGACTGCTTAAGATTTCAGCTAATCAATTGCTTGACAATAATGAAGAGGTATTAACTACGCAACTATACAGTTTATGCATTATGTATACATATTTACAAGTTATTTTTACCTTTTTTTTCAGTATTCCGCGGAGGGTGTTATTCCTCTTGAGTTTAATTCATTACTTGACAGAACTTTTGCAATGAAAATAAAAGTTTCCGAGTACAACTTACAAACAAAAAAAGAATACTACACAATCTCCAAGTTAACTGATGATCCTGCTATTGTGTTAGAGCTTGAGAAAAAATCTGAACACCTTCAGGTTACATATTTTTTTCCCTTCTTTATGATTTATTATATTTAACTTTTTTATTGAACGGATATGGTTTAACCATAAAAATCATATATTTATATCATAGCATCGGGATTCAGAATCAATGAATACAATATTAGTGGATTTTGAGACTTCACCTGTTGTTACTACTAAGGTTTTTTTTACACTTAATCTTTTCATAATTTAACTATTTATATCAAACAATAATTGTCATCATATCTAATTAAGTTAATCATTATTTAGGATTCGTTTTCTTGCACCGGAGATGAAGTAACACCGATATCAAAAAATGATAAATGCAATCACGTCTCACCAAAACTTGATGAAGCAACTCCTTCGTCTAATTTTCCAACTGAAGATCTTAAACGTAATCTTCAATCTGTTTATGATGTGGACGAGTTTTCATCTCAATCCTCTTCAAAACCAAGAATGACCAGCAACAAAGATGAGGATGCCGTCCATTGCACAACAAAACTCTTAACCCCAAAAATTGAAAAATAGATGTTTTCTATAACACTATTCGTTTGTTTCCTTTTATTTCGACAACATGTTTTCTTTTCCATTGTTTCTGAATTAAGACAATCAGCGTTTTGTTTTATTATGATATCAAGTTTAATGAATTTGGTTTATCATATAAATATTGCATTGTTTGTACGTTACATTTAAATTTAAATGTTTATTTGCTATTATTTAATTAGATTCCATTATATACAATCATAAACCTTGGTATCTATACAAAGTAAAAATACACTTACAAATTAATATTGCAATAACAAACAATATTGTCACACTTGAAGCATTAAATATTAACAAATTCATTGTATATTGTTCCTATATTTATACCAAATCGTTTAAACAAATTTAAAATTATCATATTAACTATACACATCTATTTGTATATAAATTAATACACATTTAAAATATAAAGACATCTATATCTAAGATATTCAAGTTCTTATTTGTATTTATGTAATTAACAATTGTCTTTAATCGTTTGCTCTCTTATATGTTATAGGAAATGGACGATAACTCCACTGTTGATTTGTTTTCACAACTTACTGAAAAAAACAAATGGTATAATCTATTATTTGTAAGTGTTGATTTTATTTGGCATGACATACAACAGAATAGATTGATTGTTGTTTTCCTTGATCATAAGGTAAATATTTTTTCCTTTTATATTCAACATCTAACATTTATAATTAATATTAAAATATATAAAATTTCTAATTTTCTAATTATTGTATGTTGTATTTATAGCGTAACAAAATTGCAGCTGTTGTTCCTGAACAACTCATAAAGTTGTACAAAACCGTTTCTTACTTGGTGGTCTTTTTTCGCTAAATCTTTTTCAAATTGATGATTTTAATTATAATGAATATCCTAAATATCAAGGATACATTATTATTTGTAGTGAAAAAAAAATTATCATAAACAAACACACAAAATTAGCCCCATTTTTAATCGCACCACCCAAAGACTTTATATTATATCCGTGGACACCAACCATACAATCTCTGTCTCATGACCGAAGAAACCAAAAGCTTTTTGTAGGTAAATAGTATCACAGTTTGATTATTAATTATATATTTTAAAAAATGAATAATTTTTACCAATATAGCATTATATGTTTATTGTGCAGATGTTCTTGGTCGAATAATATATGGAGAAAGAAAATTTGGTCGTAGTCATTTTAAATTATACCTACAAGATTACACGTTAGTATCTCTCTCCTTTAATTTATTAATAATCGTTTTCTCAATTCCCAATCACATATATATATACAGATATATATACATACATATATATATATATGTCTGTATTATATATATATATATATATATATGTATACATATATATATATATGTATACATATATATAATATTAATTCATCCTCAACTTTTTAATGTTTTTTTTCTTAATTTCAGTGGTCATATAATTCAAATGTGTTTATATGACGATGCTGATACAAATTACTTACATGTTCGTAAAGCCATTTCAACCAAAAAAATTGCATATGCCTCTAATGTCAGATTGGTCCAGTTGACATCAGGTCATTATTGACTATATGTTACCTTTCATTATGTCGAAACATATTATATATATTTCTATTAATGTTCAAGTAATATGTTTTATCTCACAGTTAATATTTTGAAGTCGACTGAATTTACAAGATTTATAATTGAACCAAGCATTCCAGAAGCTCAGCATATTGGTGCTCCTTATCGATCCTGCAACCATTGTTCTTGTGCAACTTAATATTTAAATTGTTGCTTATACAACAACTCACACTTTATAATATTGTTTTGGATATTATTCACATATTAATATTTATCGTCCCATTTATCATATTTAAAAGGTAAACATCCTTATTATGCATTGTATTGTTACTAACTTTCCAAACACATGAAAATCTCTTTAATTTTATAAAATAATTACTCATAATTTATTAAAATACATGATATCTTTTCTATACCTTTCAAGTTTTAAACAAACATCTTCCTACTCTTCCTCCTTACTCTCATCAATTTAAGTTATTAAACTTATATCATCCATCAATTCTTTCAACATTCAACAATTTTCAAGATTTATATTTCAAAAATTCCAATACGACATATTGCAGCTTATATTATATAAATAAATAATTGTATGTTGTCGCATATGTTTTCATTTTATTAATATTACTGCTAACAATCTGAAACATATTATGTATGTCATCTAATCATCATAAATTACAAGCCTCAAATAAAGATTTAACAAAACAATATCTTAACTTATTTTAGATATATCAAATTCAAATGATAATTGACAAATTAAATACAAAGTTTCCCAACATAAGAAAATAAAAATAACTTTAGATTTTTTATAAAACAGGTACGTTCTCGCTTGCGTTTTCATTTAATTAATATTAATGCTTACGATATCAAACTATTATTTATGTCATTTGATTTTTTTTCTCGATACAATTACACCATTCAAAAAAAAATTCTCAAAAGTATTTGTTAATTTCTATTTAAAATCGAAAAAAAAGTTGTAATATTTGTCAAATTTTAATAACAACTTTCCTAACTTCTGAAAATCCCATTAATTACAAATTAATTACAAATTAACTACACATAATTTCCTAAAATACATGATAATTATTTATTTATACCATAGAAGATGTACAAAAACATCTTCCTACTCATGCTCATTACTCTCACAATTTAAGTTCTTCAACTTATATCATCCATCATGTGTTTTCAACATTCAACCTTCTTCAAAATATAAATCACGCACTAAAAAGACTACGTATTCAACTTTACACTTTATATAAAACAGGTACGTTATCGCTTTCTTTTTCATTTAAGTAATATTACTGAGTACGATATTAAATTATTATGTATCTTTATTTATTATTCATCATATCGATTACAATCCACATATAAATTTTTAACAACAGTGGTTGTTAACTATTCTTTTAATAATATATTTTTTCACGTAATGTAAACCGTTTTTAACGTTAAAGTTTTTTTTACATGTATATCATCCCATTTTTATGTAACTTGAAAATTATTAAATAAATGTTGTCATATTACAATTTATCTTATGTTGTAATTGAATTACATTATAGACAAGAATGAAATTATTTAAATTGTTTACTTAAAATCTTTTGTATAAAAACACTCAAAATGTTGTAAACTGCTTATGATTTTATGGAAACACATTTGTATAAATTTACGCTTTATGAAACTTTTCTGAATTATTAAATTAATGTAACATCCTAAATATAAATTTTTATTGATAACCATCCTAATTAACCGTTCATTTCAATTAATGTTCAATCTCCATTAATATTGTATGAAATGAAAAAGGAAGTTACGTAAAATACCTAAAACACATTGATTTTACACTGTACAAACATAAAAAATATTAAAATAAATTAAACATATTAATATATTTCACAAGTAAGAAAATATAATCTTGGTTGACACATTCTCTTTATTGTATACTGAAATACTTCTTTACTATCATCATTGTCTACATTCATATAAATTTTGTTAAAAAAGTATGCAAGTGAACAGAAAATGACAAAAAGATTGAACCAAGCATTGCAGAAGGTCAGTATATTGGTGCTCCTTATCGATCCTGCAACCATTGTTCTTGTGCAACTTAATATTTAAATTGTTGCTTATACAACAACTCACACTTTATAATATTGTTTTGGATATTATTCACATATTAATATTTATCGTCCCATTTATCATATTTTAAAGGTAAACATCCTTATTATGCATTGTATTGTTACTAAATTTCCCAACACATGAAAATCTCTATAATTTTATAAAATAATTACTCATGATTTATTAAAATACATGATATTTTTTCTATACCTTTCAAGTTTTAAACAAACATCTTCTTAGTCTTCCTCCTTACTCTCATCAATTTAAGTTATTAAACTTATATCATCCATCAATTCTTTCAACATTCAACAATTTCAAGATTTATATTTCAAAAATTCCACTACGACATATTGCAGCTTATATTATATAAATAAATAATTGTATGTTGTCGCATATGTTTTCATTTTATTAATAATACTGCTAACAATCTCAAACATATTATGTATGTCATGTAATCATCATAAATTACAAGCCTCAAATAAAGATTTAACAAAACTATATCTTAACTTATTTAAAAATATCAAATTCAAATGATAATTGACAAATTAAATACAAAGTTTCCCAACATAAGAAAATCTCAATAACTTTACATTTTTTATAAAACAGGTACGTTCTCGCTTGCGTTTTCATTTAATTAATATTAATGCTTACGATCTCAAACTATTGTTTATGTCATTTGATTTTTTTATCGATACAATTACACCATTCAAAAAAAATATTCTCAAAAGTATTTGTTAAATTCTATTTCAAATCCAAAAAAAAATTCTAATATTTGACAAATTTTAATAACAACTTTCCTAACTTTTGAAAATCCCATTAATTACAAATTAATTACAAATTAACTACACATAATTTCCTAAAATACATGATAATTATTTATTTATACCATAGAAGATGTACAAAAACATCTTCCTACTCATGCTCATTACTCTCACCAATTTAAGTTCTTCAACTTATATCATCACTAAAAAGACTACGTATTCAACTTTACACTTTATATAAAATAGGTACGTTATCGCTTTCGTTTTCATTTAAGTAATATTACTGAGTACGACATGAAATTATTATGTATCCCATTTTATTATTAATTAATGTTTAATTTCCATTAATATTGTATGAAATGAAAAAGGAAGTTACGTAAAATACCTAAAACACATTGATTTTACATTGTACAAACATAAAAAATATTAAAATAAATTATACCTATTAATATATTTCGCAAGTAAGAAATATAATCCATGTTGACACATTCTCTTTATTGTATACTGAAATACTTCTTTATTATCATCATTGCCTACATTCATATAAATTTTGTTAAAAACGTATGGAAGTGAACAGAAAATGACAAAAAGATTGAGCCACCATATTTCACCGTCTCCATCGTCAAATCCAGTAAATAATTTTCATCAAAGTAAGTAATTGATATTTATTTATATTACTTTTAAATTTTCATTCATAAAAGATTATAAACATGCTATCTCAATTTATGTTATTTTATTGCAGGTCAAATGGAGAGAACACCATTATCTGACATTTCAAATGGTAGTGTTAATGTTAAATACAAAAAAATGTGCTATTTTGTTTATATAAATTTAAATTATTCATAACAATATAAATTGCGAATTAGATATATATATGTAGAATAAATTAATATAAATTAGATATACATGTACAATAAATACGTTTTTGTATTATATACAATTTCTTTATTCATATTCATTTTTTATTTTTGTTTCTATATACAAGTTTCATATCCCTATTAATTACAAGTGAGATATGTATATGTACAAAAATTAATTACCAAGATCCTTTATAACTTTTTACGAAAATAAAATACAATTTACTATATTTAATTTAACTAATAACACGATTTATATTCAGTATTTTATGTCATATTATCATAAATGAATTCATAAATAATCTTAAATTTTTTAATCTTAATCTTAGCTCAAAATTCCACTCATCATACATCTGCTGAAAGACGAAAGCTTAGAAAATTATATTTGGACAACAAAAGATTAGAAAAAACTTCTGCGTCGAACATAGAGAACATGGACTGTCAATCAATCATTCAACTGTCTTCCTCCACCCAATATCCTAACAACAAACAAATTTGTGACAGTAAGTTATTAATTCATTTGTTATCATTATCATAATTTTATTTATAAAATTTATGAAAAAACAATTAAACATCATTTTCATTTTGTCTCTTTCTTATTCCAGATCACTCAACAAGAATACCATGTTCAGACATTTCTAATGGTAAGTTTAAATTGATTCCCATAAAAGCATTATACTTTATACACATTACCACGACTATATTACTCGTATATTATTTTAAAACAATATATTCACATGGACATATATAATATTTGATTTATATTATAATAGATTAATTATAGCTGTATGTAATACTTACACGTAATACATTATTCTTATTCTTTTCTTGAATATGTATTAGTATAAATAAACACACACATATATACATACCAAATATTATACATATATATAAATATATATATATATATATATACCAAATATATATATATATATATATATATATATATATATAACAAACTATATCTCTCTATATACACACACACACACATATATTTATACACACACTTGTGTGAAAAAACATTTCATTCACAAATATAATTATCAAATATATTCAATATTAAAAGTAATTTAAACAAATACTATTCTTA